>JADRCD010027759.1:0-10975 GCA_019843815.1 Montemys delectorum
TTTTTTTTTAATTTATCTATAGATATGCATTTGCGTTATTTTCAGTTTGGGCCTATTCAAAATAAAAGTCCCCAGTACATTTAATTGCAGGTAACTTATCAGCATTTTTTTTTATTTCACAGATGACTTCTAGTTTCAAAAGATTTTTTTATAGCAGAAAGTTACTTGGCGAATGTTGCCTTGGTGTTTCTCTTTTGTACTAAAGACTATTTTTGGAAGTTTTTGTTGTTGTTGATATTTTTATTCCCTTTGATGTTGTTACTCATTGTTGCACCTCCCTGAACACTGTGAATGGGTTTTGAAACCCATTCCATAGAGAAAGACATTCAGCTGGACATTTAAGACTATATTTAAGGATTTGTCCAGGATGAAAATGAAAGACCAAAAATTTTCTTGTAAATATTTCATATTTCTTAAAACAAATCAGAAAATACAATACCAAATAGAGAAGCTATTGATTCATTTCTCTTAAAAAAAAAAAACTTAAAGCCAGACAATGGTGACACACGCCTTTAATTCCAGCACTTTTGAGGCAGGCGGATCTCTTAGAGTTCAAGGGCACCCTGGTCTACGAGTGGGTTCGAGGACAGCCAGGGCTGCATAGAGAAACCCTGTCTCAAAAAAATTTTTTGAAAAAACACTTTATAATTATATTTATGAATGGAAAATTCTGTGGTATAAATTTAATGAAAGTTGATGGCAAGTTGGATTTTGCCTTTTCCATCTTGGCAATGATAACCATAGATTTTGGATGCAGATGTCTCTCCAGTAAGGCAGCAGATTATGTCATATCTGTCATTGTAGCAGATTATGTCATATCTGTCATTGTAGCAGATTATGTCATATCTGTCATTGTTATTGGTCCTAACAGTTTCTACCAGCTTGGAGCACTCTTGTCTTCTGAGTTAACCTGAATGGAGGCAATGGTGGGTGCATGTTTTCCTGTGAACCAGACAGCCCAACCTGGCCTTTCCCCCTTGGACCCGATCTTGTAACACAGAACAGGCAGGAGTACTACCAGGCTTATGGGGTCTACATCATGTGAGATCACCAGCAGCAGAGTATTCATGTTCTCCAAAAAGGTAGTGACAATATTGACCACTGTTCAAGGGATAGATGGTCTCTTAATGGGGATTTCCCCTTTGCCAAAAGCTTTCTTGTCAACACAGGCCCACAGCCTCTGCTTCTCCTCCTGCTTTGTCTCTAACCTGTAGCTATGGAAAAGCTTAGGGATCTGGTCCTGCTGTTTGACTGTCCTGTGCCTTTGTGAACTAGTTAACTATAGAAGGCAATTTTGGAAAGCCCTTTGCTGCTAAAGCCAGTTGTAATGGGGACATTTGACAAGGTAAATGAGGTCTCTTTTAGCCTACGTGTCTTTTCCAATGCCAGGGTCTTAGGCCTTTTCTTAGACAGGATTAACTACCTTTTTTTGCCTCCTACTTCTTCACAAGAACAGAGATGGAAGCCACCTCTTCCACTTGGCTTTCTTTCAGCATCTTGCCTCAGTGGAGGAGAGCAGCAGCAATTTCCTTTTGATCTCATTGACCTTGATATGGGATGGGGACCAGGAGACTGTGAGGAGACAAGTGACAATCTTAACGCAGCATTAGAACATGGGAATATGGCAGCATGGGGAACTCTGGCTCATGGCCAATGGCACCTTTCATTTTAGGAAAATGCTTTAGAGAGATTGTGTAGTTCTAAACACTGTTAACAGGATATGTGGTCCATCTCATGTGTTCTTCCTAGGCCTCTGCATGGAAATGGTCGTACTTTCACTCTACTCTTATTTCCTTAATAAAATGTAAAATGGCAACATGGGATATTTGGAGATCAAGGGTGACTCGTTAGACCATGAAGAAAATGTGTCTTCAGATACTTGCCTTGGTGTGAGAAGGGGCAGTCTAGAATAGGGAATCCCAGCAAAAATCTTTGTCCTGTACTCTGGAGTCCCTTCATATGTCCTACAGAAAGAATTACTGTAGATAAAGACAAGAGTAGATATCTTTAAGAAGCATTGGCCCATGAAACACTGTACCACCACAGGTTCTGGGGCCCTTGTCCAACTTATAGAAACTTAGCCTGGGCCTCAAGGCTGTTTTCTACTACTATTCTGGGCTGCTGGGGAAGCTGGAGGTGGAACAACTTGTTTGGTAGGCCCAAGACAGCAGCATGTATGTACCAGGACAGATCCCTCTGGATGGCAAGGAAGGTCTGGATGGGTCAAAAGGAGGTTTAGTGAGGAGTACATTGTAGTTTTCTTCCCCAGCCAACCCTCACACAGGAGAGATCCTTAGAGCTAAGGTGTATTGTTCTCTGCTTGCTGCAAGTGTCTAAGCATGTAGAAGGTAGCCAAGTGGTCAATGAAGGCGCAAGATAAAGGTGGGGAGGATATGGGGACCAGGAGCCCCTGGAGTTGCCCAGTCCACTAACTGATCTGCTTACAATCATCAGAACTTCCCTCTCTGGGCCCTCCCAGCCCCCAGGGAATGAGAACTGTTTTGCTCTCCTGGATCAGGAAGAACAAGACTTCCTTATCCGGTGAGAGAGGGCTAGTGAATATCACCTCCAAGTAGAGGGGAGAAGGGAAAGCAAGGAGCCAAGAGAACCATAGACCCAGCAGGCAGCACCATTCCTGGGGAAAGCCTAGGAAGAAGGAGGCAGACTTCATCCAAGGACCCCAGGGTTCCAGGAGCCAGGATGGGCGGTGGATCCAGAGTCCATACCCTCCTCCCACCAATGCTTCAAAGCCCTGGTGCTTGGAGCTAGTGTGAAGCTTTTGCTTTCATTGTCTGAACGAGATTTTTCTAGAGCTGCCGCCTACAAAACAAGGAAAGCCAAATATCTGCTCAAGTTGCAGAGTCCCTCCTCATTTATGCTCTCACGTATATGTTTCTTTTTATTTATTTATTTATTTATTTATTCATTCATTCATTTATTTATGTGTTGTATGTACATGGGCACACAAGTGATTTAACATGCTCATGGAAGTCAAAGGACAGTTTTCAGGAGTTCATTCCTTCTACATGTGGGTCCTGGGAATTAAACTCAGGTGGTCAGAACTGGTGTCAAGTGCCTTGGTCTGCTGAGTGATCTCAGTGGCCCCAGAGTTTTGTTTTACCCATGTATTTATTTGTTTGGATATATGTATATACATATATCCATTTATCCATGTATCTGTCTATCCATTTATCCATCCATCTATCCATGTATCTATGTTTCTATCCATATATCCACATATCTTTCTTTCTTTCTTTCTTTCTTTCTTTCTTTCTTTCTTTCTTTCTTTCTCTATTTCTATCTGTCTGTCTATCTATCTGTCTGTTTATTTCTTTTACATAGGGTCTCAAGTAGCCAAGGCTGATCTTAAATTCTTGATCCTTCAGTAGGCATGCACCACCACATCTGCTTTTCTTGTAAGTATTTTATTTGCTGCTACTAGTGCTTTCATTCTGTATGGCTCTCCTCTCCATGCATCAGTGACTTACTTCTGCCTGGTAAAAGCAAAGTTGCTGTTTCCCAAGATATTTTACTAAGCTTCACTTTTGCCACAGATACTCTGAGATTCCAGACCAGGGACAATAGAGGCAAAATAAAATACTTACCTAATCAAAGAGAGTTCTAGTTCGTGTTAGAGCAGTATGTTGATCTAATGTAAATGAGAGCTGCCATGGATTTAGCATCGTCCAGAAGCCCAACCTTTCTCACAGTAGTAGTAATTTGTGACACATACATTTTAGTCAATGGCTGTTATTTTAAGGTGGTTTTTCTCTTTTAATCCATGCTTTGAAATTTGATTCCTGTGGTACCAAATATTGTCAATTTGATAGGCTCTAGAATCACCTAGGAGACTAGTCCCTGAGCATGTCAGTGAGGAATTATCTAGATTAGTTTAATTGGGGCAGAAAGTTCCACCTTAACCATGGGCAGTACAACGGTATGAACCGGGGTCCTGAGTTCCCCACCATGGTCAACAATACACTAGAACTGTGAGCCAAAGTAAACTTTCTCCCTTGAGTTGCTCTTGTCCAGGTGTCTCACTACAATAGTGAGAGAATCAAGTGCTACAATTCCCACTGTAATGGTATTGAGAGGTAATGGGGGAGGCTAATGTTGCTCTTGAGGGGCTGTGTTAATTCTCAAGCTCTGCTTGGACTGGATTGGCTACCATAACAGTACATTGTTGGAAAGACTGTGCATGATGTCTTCCATACATGCTCGTTTGCCTTCCACCTTTCTGCTATGACACAAAACAGCTTGAAATCCTTGCCATATACTATTGCCATGCTCTTGGATTTCTTAGCCTCCCAGAACTATGAGCCCAAGGAAATTGCTTTCCTTCGTAAGATACTCTTTCACACAACCTGTTATAACAAGAAAAAAACACAAATGTGTTGGCTCTGCAATTTTTAGCCCATTCTTTCTGTCGACCTATGTCATTTTATGGTCAAGGAACAAGTCAAGTCCATTTAAACAGAACTTGCCCCAGAATGTACTCTATTGTGGATGAATGGGCAATGTTAGGGGACAGTGGAATAGAGAAGAAAGCATCTGACTGATGGGTAAGTCATCTGAGTTCCATCTTTGAAGGGGCCACTCAGTTACTATGGCTTTGAACAAATTAGTTCTTGAGTCTCTGTTTCTTCCTGGGTAAAATAAAAACAGTTCTCAAAATTTTTACCCTTCAGTATTTTCTCTCCTAAGTCTTCTATTTTTCCATAAGTTTGTCTACTAGCAAATACACCAAGGACAATTCATTCCCTAACTTTATCAACTGAGAACAATGACTACCAATCAGAATGTCTGGTTAGTAAACAGTAATGGCTACCATAGCCAGAAAGGTGCTGCAGCGAACCTGTGCTGCTTGACACCTTATCCTAGGTCAACCTAGAACTTTGTTAAGAGTTTCTCTTGAATAAAACAAAGACTTTCCCCTCCTCTTGAGTCCCCCCAGAATATTTCTACCAGTCTCAGTTAGAAGCCACTGCAGTAGGTGGTCCTTAAGCTCCAATCAGCCCCCATGGGTGCCCCAGCTGATCCCTGCTTCCCTTGCCTGTTGTGTTTTCCTTGCTGCCTCGTAACCTGGTTCCTCCATTTCTGTGGTACTGAGGTAGCTGACTTCTAAGCTGTTGCTTATTTCTAGACCTTTTCTATGTTTTGTCTGCAGTAATAGGAAACTTACTGAAGTATGGACAGGAATCCAGCAGCCTCTTAAAGGCAGTCAAGAGGGACATGGGTTGATGCTCTCTGTGGTTGATTCAATGTCCAGCTCCAATGCCTTTCAGCTTTATTGTCATAGTTCAGGTTGTTAATGAAGAACATGCTTCCTATAAGTTCCTAGCTTACCCAAAACAATATGGTCTCCTGAGCGATATTCTCTCCTGAGATTTAGAGCCATAGAAAACAAAGTGGAAAATGAAGCGTATTTTGGATTTGAAAGTGGAAACTCAGGGTGAGATGCCAGTTTAAATAGTAAGCATGTTTGACTTGAGAACAGTACTCACTCTTCCAGGCTGGACTAGAATGCCACATACTCAGACAGTTCCCAGTCAGAGGGTGGAGACTTCTAAGCGTGTGCCCTTCTCTTCCATCTTCCTTGTATTCCCATCTTTCTGCCACTCCACTACCTGCTGAGGCTCAGCTGCAGCTAGAGAAAGTCAAGCTGGATGCCGACAAGAGAACTTTAAAACTAACCTCATAATAAGGTAGAGAAACCAAGGCCCAGAAGACTAAGGAACTTCTCCTTGGCCATATAGAAGATGAGTGTTAGTGTTAACTACTAGACTAGAAATGAAAAGGGAGCTTGTAAAACAAACAAGAAGGGTTGGGTACATGTAGCTCAGGAGTGTGGTATGAGGCCTGCATTCCATCTCCAGCGCTGTGACAAATACATGAATAAATAAGTAAATAAATAAAACATTATGTCTTTGTTTAGGGTGTTGAATAGCATGCAGAAAGCAGGTCACAACCCACAACCTGGACTTTGCTGTACCATCTAGAATTGTTTGGAAGGTTCCCCATGCTATCATTCAAAGTATCTCTCAAAACCGAAAGGCTACCTCCAAGTAACTGGTTTGTAGCTTGAAGTCTGTTCCAAAAATAAAGCCCTACACTAGGTAAGGTCCTGTGGGAAAAGGGCTCATGGCAGGCCCTAAGGGAGGTAGCTCAGGGATAACAATTAAGAACGCCCCCAACCACGGTCTTTGAAAACTACACAGTTTAAAAAACAGGCCATTTTGCATGCATTATTCTTGATTCTTTCCCAATGTTCTACATATGCTGTCATCCACACTCCAGGGCATGGAAATCTGACTTCGTGGCTTCCCATCCTAGGAACCCCTCACGAATCTCCACAGACCTGGTAAGATTAGATCCAAGCTCCAGGCACACCACTTAAGTTCCCAGGTGGCCAACCCAGCTTCAGTTTTTTTCTACCCAGCCCTACCAAAACCACCCACACATATTGCATTTACTCACTATATACAGTTCACATCCCCTGCTTCCAAGCCATTGTCTGTGCTGTTCATTCTGCTTGGAATACCTTTCCACTTTTATGGTAATTATAAATGAACATTTTAAGGAATTATTAAATATGTTTTCTCTAGCAGTTAAACTGCCAGCAGCACTTGTAGATTTCAATTTCTCTACACCTTCAACAGTATGTGTCACTGTTTTCTTTAGTTGCTATCCTAGTGAATTTGAAGTGTTATCACTTTTTTTTAATTTGCAAATTCTTAATGACGTGGGCACTCCTATATTTTCTTTTGGAAATATCTACTCAAAGTATTTGAGTAGTATTGGTGCTGGTTCATCTTTGAAGTTCTGGTGAAAACTATGCCCGAAAGCTCTCTGTTTTTGTGGTTGCTTTGTTTTGTTTCTCTTAACCAGGAGACTTTTTTTTTTCTGTTTCAATCTCATTGCTGGTTCTGGATGTGTTTAAATCATTTATTTTTTTCTTGTTTTAATTTTGGTGTATCTTATATATCTGCAAATATATCCATTTCTTTTAGATTTTTCCAATTTAGTGGAATAAAGGGTTTAAAAATACATATGTCCTCATGTTTTTCTGAATTTCATTAGTATCCACTGTGACGTTTCCTTTCTTGCCTAATTTTATTAATGTTGGTTGCCTATCATTTTCTTTTGCTTAGCTTGGCTAAGAATTTGTGAGTCTTGTTTATACTTTAGAAGAGCCAATTTTTTGTGTCATCAGTTCTCATGTTGTTTCCATTTGTCTCTGTTTCATTCACTTCTGTCCTGGTTTTGAAACTGTCTTCCCGTCTGCTGCTCTTGGGGTTGTTTAGCTCTTGTTTCGCAACCATTACCTATTCATTTTGACCTAGATGATAAACTTTCCTCTTAGAACTGCCTTTGCTGTGCCCCTTAGACTTTTATTTTTGATATATTGCTTGCTCCTTTTCATTCGGTTCCAGGATCTTTTTAAATGTCCTTCTTGATTTCTTCAGTAATCCCCTCATCATTCTGGAGTGTGCTCTTTAGTCTCCAGGCATTTGCATACTTTCTGTGGTTTCTACTGCTGTTGATATTTAGCTTTATTCCATTGTGATCAGATACAATAGAGGGAGTTATTTTACTTTTCCTGCATTTGTTGAGAGTTGCCTAGTGCGCACTCAATTTTGGAGAAAGATCATGGGATATTGAGAAGAATGTGCATTCTTTAATGTTTGAGTGAAACTGTTGGGTCCGTTTGATTTTTCTATGTTATTTTATAAAATTATCTTTTAATTTTTTCTCTCATACAATACATCCTGACCACAGTTTTGCTCTCGCCACTCCTCCCAGATCTCTGCAACTTCCCCTCTTCACCAAGATCCACTCTCCCTCCATCTTCCATCAGAAGAGAACATGCCTCCAGGGAACAACAACCAAACACAACAAAACAAAATACAATAAGACAAGGCAAAATCCTTCACACTGAAAATGAACCAGGCAGCCCAACAGGAGGGAAGGAATTCCAAGAGCAGACAAATAGTTTCTCAAAAGTTAGCATTCCGTGTGTGTGTGTGTGTGTGTGTGTGTGTGTGTGTGTGTGTGTGTGTGTGCATGAAGAGGACCTAGTGCAGACCTATGTACACCCTGTGCTTGCCAGTTGTGGTGGCTTACATTGGTAGGATTTCTGAAGTATGTGGAGTCATGAGGATCATGAATTTGAGGCCGGACTGGGTTACACATAAGCCTATTTGATTTACAGTATTGTTGATTTCTCATATTTTTTCTGCCCAGTTTTAGTCTGGATGACCTGTCTATTGGCAAAGTGGAATACTGCAGATACCTACTATCACCATGTTGGGGTTAATCTGTGATTTTTAGATTTACTCGTGTTTCTTTTAGAACTGTAATATCTTGGTGGATTTTTCCTTTAATGAGTATGTGGGGTCCTTACATATCTCTTCTGGTTAGTTTTGAGTCAAAGTCTATTTTGTCAGGTATTAAAATAACTATACCTGCTTTATCCTTTTCCATCCCTTTACCTTAAGGTGGTAGCTGTACTTAATGGTAATGTGTTTCTTTCTGAGAGGCAGCAAAAAGATGGATTCTAATTGACTTTCTTAGTCTATATCCTTTTATTGGAGAATTGAGAGCATGAAAATGGAGTTATTATTGAACAATATTTATTACTTTGCGTTATTGCTTTGTTACAGTGTTGTTTCCTTAGACTTTTTTTTGGATAACTGTTCTGGGATTATTTTCTCCTTATGTCCCCTTGGGTGTGGTTAATCTTCCCTTCAGACTGAAGTATTCCTCTGGTATGCTCTGTAGAGCTGGATTGCCAGGCAGATAGAGGTTAGGTATTGTTCTTTTCTATGGGATTGGTAATGCTGTTTTATTTGTTTCGTCTCCTACTGCTTGTACTAATATTCACTATGTAAATAGCAACATACCCCCTTGCTGGTCTTGTCCTACATTGCCTTCTCCACAACTGATTGCACTGCCTCGAATCAACTCCAGTCAACTGGATGGGAGATCTTCAGGGATCCGTGTGGGTAGTTGAGAGGTAATGAAGTTGAGAGGAGAAGGACAAAGCTGGCAGAACTGGAAAGTGAGACCCCAGAGGAGATAGGCGGCTCATAGGGTGAAGCTGAGCAGGACCTACCTGGCAGAACTGGAAAATGAGACCCCAGAGGAGCAAGGAGGAGCTATGCGGTCTTTAGGGCTACATAAAGCAAGGCCTGTGTGGTAACAAGAAAAATCAGGATCTTAGAGGAGCTAGCCAACCAAATGAGTAGAAAAAAAGCAGTGCTTATTGATGGTACATGGAAGAGAGATTCCAGGTATCAGGGGGCCTATATGATGGGATGGGTCCTTTGTTTTTGAGGCAGTCTCTCACTGTAGCCCATTCTGAAACTCACTAGTTAGCACAGACTGATCTAGAATTCATAGCAGCATACCTCCTGCCTTGGCCTCCCAATTTCAGGCACTACAGGTGGACATTACTACACCTGTGACCAGTTATCTCTCTTGTGGACTAACAGCAGACTTGGAATGATCTCTATTTTCTTAAATCTGTTAAGGTATATGTTAGGTCCCAGAATGTGGTTGACTTTGATTCAGAACCAGTGTTTCTGGGCTCCAGCTATGGATGAAGAATCAGCAGGTCTCTGAGAGCCTTCTAGGGGGGGTGGGGGGCACCAAATTAGGACTGTGGAGGCACCCAGTTGCATGAACTACAGGACTAGTGGACTGTTGGTTTCTCTGGTGTGAAACAGTCCCTGTGGGACTCCTTCAACTGCTGAGGCACCCAACAGCCAGGACCAAGCAGCCACCAGGTTCTCAGCTTCTCAGATGTGATGCAGCTATTGTTACTATTTTAACTTAGGTTAATAGCATACACACATACACACAATTTTATTCATCATGTCAGCTCTGTTCCTCTAGAGAACCCCAACTAATGCAGATACAACCTCAATGTAATTTTATTTCCTGTGCTTACTGTTAGTTTGTATTTTATCTCTTGTAAACTGTTCCTTTCATTAGCTTATTCATTGGTTGGGCTATTTTATTTGTTTGTGTGTAGTTTTTAAGGGTTTTTTTCTAGTTATTTGTATCTTCTAAATATTAATATTTTTTCAGATACATAGTTTTTCCCATTTTATGTATTATCTCTACTCTATAAACTCTGTTGCTATGTGGAACTTTTTAATTTCATAAGGTCTTATTTATTAAGTATTAGAATTGTTTCTGAGTATTGTTTAGAAATTCCTTACCTGGGCACTGGTTCCTTCTGGTCCGTCTGGGCTGATGCCCTAAGCAGAACTTGGGACAAAATTTTGCAGCCAGTCCCACAGCATCCAGAGGTGGCTCCCCTCCCAAGCACTCTGATGAGCCCAGGATCAAAGGATCAGAGGTGAGGAGGACACATCTGTCTCAACACTGGAAGCAGCTGGGACCTGCAGAACCCAGGCACACAGGAACTCCACCATCCCAGTGACACTGCATCCTTCTGGTCTGTCTGGGCCTATTGCCCTGAGGGCACTCTAACATGCCCAGGATCAGAGGTGAGGAGGACACAACAGCTGTCCCAACACTGGTAGTAACTGGGACCAGCAGGACCCAGGTACACAAGAATTCCACCAGCCGAGTGCCTCTGGTTCTTTCCAGTCTCTCTGGGCTGGTGTCCTGAGCAGACCTTGGGCGCAAGCTCTGCAACCAGTCCCACAACATCCAGAGGAAGCTCCACTCCCAGGCGCTCTGACAAGCCCAGGATCACAGGATCACAGAATCACAGGATCCCAGAGACAGCTTGACACTGAGGAGTTCTGACACAACCAGGATCACAGGATGGACAGGCTCCAGTCAGATTTAGCAAGGGCAGGTAGCACTAGAGAGATAACCAGATTGGGGGGGTGGGGCAAGCATAAGAAAATAAACAACACAAACCAAGGTTACTTGGCATCATCAGAACCCAATTCTCCCACCATAGCAAGTCCTGGACACACCATCACACCAGAAAAGC
>JADRCD010027764.1:0-11878 GCA_019843815.1 Montemys delectorum
CTCTCTCTCTCTCTCTCTCTCTCTCTCTCTCTCTCTCTCTCTCCCTCCCTCCCTCCCTCCCTCCCTCCCTCCCTCTCTCTCTTTCTCTTTCCTTCTCTTCCTCCCTCCCTCTCTCTCTCTTTCTCTTTCCTTCTCTTCCTCCCTCCCCCTCTCTCTTCCTCCCCTTCTCTCTTCCTCTGTTCCCTCCTCTTCCTCCTCTTCCTTCTTGTACGGGGTGATGGAGACAGAAAAAGATTGAGTATTAGGGAAAATCTCATCCTTTTATCTTTCTGTTTGCACATATCAAAGTCATTGATCAAAGATATGGAAGATATAACTTGTACTGATTGTTAAAGTATTTTATATGGACTAAGGAAAAGATGTTTATACTGGAGAAAAACTGAACTTTGAAAGTTCTTGGTGCAGTTATAAGAAGGAGCAGAAATGGGGAGAAACGGGCTACCTCTGAGCAGGACTGTCATGTTGACAGGCTGAGATAGGAGCAAGCAGGAATTTGTAAACAGTTTAGATAATAGAGACATCAGTAAATATGTCAGGGGAGCAAAAACTCTTTAACTTGGCAGTCCAGTATACAGTTATATTCTTGCAGAACTTTGAAGCAGCTGTTCTGCTAGGTTGAACATGATTCCTCCCTGGATAGAACAGCAAGTCTGGCTTGTACATTTCTAAAGAGAGGAAATTTAGGAGTCCCCACCCCAATACTTTCCTTTGTACACCTTCACTTAGTTTGAAAATGCAATGGGATAAACAGGTGGATGGGTGGCAAAACGGTTGAGTTTCATTGGAAGTTGTAGTAGGCAAGGAGCAAAGCTCTTCTTCCTGGAAGTGAAACTGTCTTGAAGCACATTGTGCTACTATGCACATGTATCTCCATAAGGATTCCATCCCAAGCGCATCTTTTCTATGACATGTGATCTTAGGACTGCTAAATGTCCAGGGAATGTTAAGTCACTATTCATCTTGAGATCTTAGGCAGGTGGCTAGTGTTACAATCCTAAAGGAAAAGGCTATTCATTAGCCACTGCTGGCCACTGCCATGTCTCAAGCCTCTTGCTTAGTGAGAGGTAGAGAAAGCAGCTGCTTGCGCTCTTGGAGTACCAGAATGGACACTGGAAGCCGGCCTGGCCTGCTGGGATTTGGTATGCTGCCCTTTTGCTTGGTTCAGCCTGCTCTGAATACTTGGTGTTTCCTAAAAGAGCATAAGTGTGCTATATTCTTTTTTTCACAGGCAGTGTGTTCTTACCTTGTTTAGATGACAAAATCTGTCCCTAGCATAGGGTGCTCATCAGTATTAATTAGCTAAGGCCTAGGCTTGCCCTTCAGTCCTTGCTGAGCACTTCAAGAGAGGCCTTCTTCTTATCTCTGAAACCATCATTTGCTGCAGGTTTTTAAAATTGTGGCCACAGAATCCATAAGGAAGCTTAGAGTTGCATGCCAGACAAGAACCTGTTTTCAGGAGACTCGTGTTGCCATTTTCTATTCATAACCTTTAGTTCCTAGTTTAGACTGAGAATCTGAATGGCTCTGTGACTTCCATAGTTCCATGACCATGAGTTGCCTGCACAAAGCAGAGTGAAACAAAATCCACCCCCCTCTGTTTTTAAATTTTTATGTTTTGTTTTTAATTGCCAGATAACTGTGTGCATGTGTGTGTGTGTGTGTGTGTGTGTGTGTGATACTATGTGGTGCTTTGCAATATGTTCAAATTATGGAATGATCAAACAAGGTCAGTTAACATATCCATCACTAGGAGTATTTGCTGTTTCTGATAAGTATAGATAAAAGTCCTCTTGGCTATTTTGAGATATGCAATAAGTTTTGTTAACAATAGTCACTGTGGTATGCAACAGGGCACTAGAACTCATTCCTCTTATCTAATGGAACTTTATTCCCATTAACCAATATGTCTCTCTTTATCCTATCCGTTCTAGGCCTCAAGAAATCTCCATTTTACTCTCTGTTGTTATGAACATGACTTTTTAGTCTATCTCTGAGTGAAAAGCTAAGATATCTCTGTTTATTTGCCTTCCTTATTTTACTTAACTTTATGTCTTCTAGGTTTATTCATGTTGCCATAAGTAACAGAATTTTCTGGTTTTATGGCTGAATAATACATTCCATTTGTGTGTGTGTGTGTGTGTGTGTGTGTGTGTGTGTGTGTGAGAGAGAGAGAGAGAGAAAG
Organism: Montemys delectorum; assembly: GCA_019843815.1. Lineage (NCBI taxonomy): Eukaryota > Metazoa > Chordata > Mammalia > Rodentia > Muridae > Montemys > Montemys delectorum. Next base: position 2,183 of record JADRCD010027764.1, read on the forward strand.
AGAGAGAGAGAGAGAGAGAGAGAGTTGGTTTTTTAATCTACTTTTCCATTAATAGACACTTAGCTTTTTCCTATGTCTTAGCCATTATGAATAACACTGCAATGAATGTATGATTTAAGCTTCAAATTTTTATCTAATTTACAAGTGAAATTTTAGGACTATTGGGGCTTTCCTATATTGTACAAATTATCTTTTATTTTGTAACTAGATATAGTAATTAGCAAAAAAGTTTTAAAACTTTATATTAGGAATGAGGCATAGTAGTTCACACCTATAAACCAGCAACTGGGAGTCTGAAGGAGTAGGACTGCCATGAGTTTGAGGCAAGTCTGGGCATATACTGAGTTATCAGCAGCAGCCTGAGCTATAGTGTGAGACTCTAACTAAATACAAGACTAATACGAACAACAAAACAGCAGATGAAATAAAAAAAAAAAAAGACTAAAGCATTTAAGCTATCCAAAGCAATAATATGTGGTGTAGCTACTCAGATCTATCTCCTTCCCCCTCTTTCATTTGCTTACTGTGTGTGTGTGTGTGTGTGTGTGCATGCGTGTACTCATGTGTACGTGCGCATATGTGCGCGTGTGTGTGATCCCTCACAGGTGTATCCTAGTGCAAGTCCCCATTTCATAAGGAAAACCATCATCAGGCTGAGGCTGGACATAGGAAGCTGGGCTTGACTGCATTTCAGCACCCCATTTGGCAAGGAATAATGAATTTTGCAATCTACGTGGCTAGTCTCTGTTCCTTGCCACTTAGAAATTGCTGATTCATAGGGACCAGTACAAGTAGTTTTTACTGCTTTTTTTTTTTCTCCCCAACATGTACCATGATCCTTGCTACTCACAGAAGCTCCATAAATATGTACTTGGAGCCTTCCAGAATTACAGATATTTGCCCATCTTAATAGATTGATCCCATCATATGGATCTTCTTGATAGGCGTGATATAAGCAAGAACAACAGCAAAATATATACTACTTCACTTTCATCTTTTTAAAGCAAAGCCTGCCTATGATACAGAATTTTGGTTTTTTTTGCTGTTAAGGCAATGTCCTTTTTTGTGTCATTTCTTTTAAATACTTTATTGACATAGTAGTTTAATAAATCCTAAGTAGTGGCTGGAAACATAGCTCAGTAGTGTAGAGCTCTTGTTACTTTTGTAGAGGACTCAAGTTCAATTCTCAACACTCACATGGTATCTCACAACCATCTATAATTCCATTTCCAGGGAATCCCATTTCCTGTTCTACTTCGGTGGGCACCAGGCACACACACAGTAGATATACATACAAGCAAACACAACACTCATATACATAAATTAAATAAATATAAGAGGTTTTAACATGATTTTTAAAGATGTTCTAGGTGAAGACTAGAGAGATAAATTAATCTTTTTAAAACATTCTAGGAAGTTATGCTGGTTATTTCATCATAAGATGTGTTGTTTATTTGTCTGTTTTACCTTTCAGTGTTTTCCTAGTAAATTAATGCCCCTGCCTTTGAGTGTTGACTGTCTTTGTAGGCATATAAAACACGTGATAGGCCATAGCTATTTGTGGTTCTTTTTAATGAACTATCTTAAAATAACAAATAACAAAAATGCTGCTAGAGAAATGATTTAAAAACATTATAATAAGTCTACAGCTACAAGGAAAAGAGGAGAGGACCAGAGGAATTCTCATCTGAACGTTAAATTAGTGTTGCAGTTAAACCGCAGGGAATATCGAGAATATGGGACACTGAGTGGAAGGCAGATTCTCCTCATTATCCATCTCCTTGTGTCTTTTAAATGTTATGTGGCACTTATTTATGATCTTTTGTAAATAAATGAATTAAAAGCAAAACTTGATCAAAGACAGAGTAGTCCCTGTGTCACTTTGCCTGTCAGAAGCAGAACAGGCAGACTGGTGGCGGCTGTGATGAGGCACCTCCCTCTGCTTTATTGACATGATTAATTTCAGTGAGGCTGACTCTCAAAAGAGATATAGTCACTGAAGAGATAAGTAATTTCTTCATTTACAGCCCACTGTGTATCTTCTGATAGTCTGCCAGCTAAATTAACTTATTAAGCCGAGAAGAACGGCTTTAGTGTGGTATATACATTAATTCTGGAGCCCTGAAATGAATCAGAAAACTTTTCAGGTTTCCTTATCTTGGCCAAGCAAATGATTGGCATGGAACTTAGTTCTTTATGACAGCTTGAAACTGTTGATGTTTAGTTATAGAATGTAACATTCTTTGGTTTGTTTAGGCTTGAAAAAGCTTAGAAGAACTGAATTTCTTGGCTTCAAGTAAGTTTCCGTGCCTTTGATAAGGAGTCTGACTGGCTGGCTTGTGCTATCATGATCATTATTGGGCTCTGCTTAGAGTGGATTGATTATCAGGTTAGCTATTCTCCCTCAACAGAGTAAAGTAGGACCATAAAAGACACAGAAACCCATGCTAGATCTCATGTTCATCATTAATTTTGGTTCTCCTAGCTTGCTCAGTAGAGACTTAGTTATTTTCCCCCTTACCCTAATATTGGTGGTGTCACTAGTATGAGGTGAGAGACAGGATACAAATATTTCTTGTGGCATACACTTGTAATTATAGTACCCAGAAGACTGAGGTAGGGAGACCACAAGCTTGAAGCCAGTCTGGGAATCCTGCTGAAATTCTGTCTCTCAGACAAAACAGAAGGACAGATTTTAGTTGTATGCCTATTTTTGTGTTTGAGATTTTCTTGCTTATAGAGACTAAAAAAGCTGATTTTGCTTTAATCATTTGTATAACAACTCATATGGTGTGGGAGACAGCAAAAAGGTTTAAGGTCAGATAAACCTAATGCTAATTCATCTTTTCAATGGTGTGTTAGAGTTGTAGGTGATGTTTGGGCACTGTCAGGTTTATTTACTCTTATTCATGAACTCTCCAAGCAGCAGGCCCTTTGTTGGGACATTATTGTAATAATGACATGAATACTGATACTAATGTTATTCCCTGCTAAGATCAAAGGTCCCATTCCTCCAAATAAGGCAGAAGATGCAGAATGTGTTGCCCTACATTCTGGAGCTTTCTCTTTCTGATCTTCCAGAGTACTCTATTCAGTTAGTTTTCTTCTTACATCGTGTGTTATTTGTTCCTCAGCCTCCTTTACCAGCTCTTCCCCTTTGCCCTAATTTCTCACGTTGAGGCAGGCCTCAGGCCTCAGCTCCTTGATAACCTCATCCACTTTTATGATTTTAAATCTCATCTCAGTCTTCAAAACTGAGTCTTTCTCTTCTCCCCCTCTCTCCCAGTTCTATTTACAGTTGTGCCTTCCTTAGACCCCCCCACTTCTTTCTCTCTGAAATTGTGTGCTGTATCCTTCTTCTTATCCTCCTGTCACCCTCCATGTCAAGGAGAAGAGAGGCAGTAGAACTGAAATACAATATAAGTTGTTTCCTACCCCTTGGATTTTTAAGGATAAGGAAACAGAGCCAATGCCATACAGCCAAGTTACATGGATTCTTCTTCTCTCAGAAAAGTACTCTGTGATAATTTGGAGGGCTTTGTGTTTCCAGAGCCCCCCACCCTGCCCCAGGGTGCTCCTTTATAAAGATAGGATATCCCAGGGTGATTCCAAGCAAGAGAGATAACCTGTGATGTATGGCTATAATTTTCATTTCAGCGTTTCTCTTTCTACCTGGTAAGCTATAACCTCCAGCCCACAAGATTCTATTATTAAAACACTGAATCATAGAGTTTAATCAAGCCAACCTATTGGAAAAAATGCTGCCAGATTGGCTCAAAGGCCTTTGAGTCATGAGCAAATTACTGCACTTACTCTTAGGTCATCAAGTTATCCTATTAACATTTGAGAGGTGTCTCTGCTTTTGGGGGGCAATCAATCTTGACTTCTCTTTGCAGGATCTTTTTTGGTGCTTAGTAATCTTATAGGTCACATAGAATAGGATTCAGTTATTGACTTTTCCGAAGCCTAGAAGTATTACCTAGAAGTGGTTTCTAAAGGATCAAGAAGAAACAAATGATTCAGGTAAGATCACCTAGTCTGACCCATAAGTACCATATTTTGACTTTTCTGCATGTTGCTCGCTTGAACTTAAAGGCAAACATATCAAATTGAGTGGACTTTATGTGATTGTGATTCTCTATGATGGATACACTTTTGCACCGCTAGAGGTGCTAAGCAAGGCTGATCCCTAGGGCTCACAACTAAAGAGTCTGATTTTATTGTCTTTGGATACTCCCAGGACCCTGGATTTTAAAAGATCCTCAAGTGATACTAATGTGGAATCAGTGGTAAAGCATCTCTACAGTAGTGTCCTCATAAGTATGGGACTGAAAAAGAGTCATAAAAGAGATGATAGTTAGTGCCCAGTATCAGTGATATAGTCTATTGAAGATGGAATTCATGAGGCTTTATCACTGCAGAGATGTTCTTGCTTGATGCTATTTCTCCAGTGCTTTGGATGATGCCAGTAAGTGGCAAGTGATGAATAAATGATTGACTTACTGATTAATAAATATAGTGGCACTGGACTAAATGAGGTGGGCAATGGGCAAAAAGTGTGATTTGTAATTGACTTCTAGAAGTCATTTTTTTGTAGGTGCTAACAAATGTTGTGGACGTAGGAATAGCTGCCAGGTATGGAGTGGAGGTAAAGATCATTGCCATTGGGGGTACTTTGGAATGAGGTGCCAAAAGGTAGAAGTTATGTGGATGATAGAGCATAGAGGGGAGTGCACAACAATTAACAAGCTGTCAGCACTTGCAAAGCCGTAAAAGGACTGGTAGTTGAAGCTAATAGAAAAGGGTTGTCATAGACAGTATAGACAGATGATCCGAGTATCAGGGGAGAAGGCTGGCCGTTAGGAAATGGAAGGGCAATGGTCTGGAAGTTGCACTGGTACATGAAAGAGAAGCTGTGTTTGGCTGCAATGAGTGTGCTTAGGGTTAGAGAAATGGCACAGAATACGCAGTAGTCTCTGAGGAGGATGGTGGTCTATAAAGGGCCAAGAAGTGAGTGGCACTTTCAGAAGACAGGAGGTAGTCCTCAAAAGAGGAACTGATTTACTAGAACCAGCTTTGGGAGGGGGTTTCAGTATGTACTAGGATTCCTTGCCAGATTAATTTTGCACACCAAGAAACTGTCCAACTTCAGGGTCATCCAACAGTGTTTGTTGCATATTTATTGTATCAATTTTTGGTGTTACATGGGAGTCACCTAAGTGGCTGTGGTGATGTTTTGGCTGGACCTGATCACATGCCTGGGAGTTAACTGTCAGCTGATCTCTAGTGTCTTAGACTAGAGGCACTTGAATGTACTGTGTGGATCTCATCTACCTCCTGGGACCTGTGGACATGTCTAGACATGGCCTTATCAGAGTGAAGATGAGGGCAAGGTGAAGAACAAGTTCAACTGCTTAATTCCTTTCAAGTCTCTGCTTGGGTTACATTTGCTAATACCCTGTTGCCTAAAATTGTAGCTAAGCCTCAAGTAAATGATATTGTTGCATGGCAAAGGATAGAAATGTTAGGCGGGGAAGAAAATTGATTCCGTTTTTTTTTTTTTTTTCTATCTATCACATAATGAGAAAGGAGATAAGGAGACAAATTGAAAACTATAACAGGAAAAACTATAACTGGAAAAGTTCCCACCTATGGATGAGCAACAACTTGTAAATGAAGCAGCCATGCTATTTGGCTGAGTTTCGATAGTCATCTTGATTGATAGGGGATGAACTACCTGAGCCCTCTTAGCAGAACACTGGATCTACTCACTCTCTTTGCCTTTGTTTTTACATAGTAAAGAGGGATTTTTGACATTTTTCCAAATTGTTGGGTTACAGTGAGGTAATAATTTTGCAAATCATGAACTTAATGCCAGGAGTAGAACATATCTCACCATCTTTTCGCATATAGATCAACTGACAATTGGCTAACATCCAGGTATGTAAGTCTAGCCAAGATAAGCAGAGCTACTTTAATTTAAGGAATGTTGTGGCTAAGTTACTACCTAATTTCTCTCTGGGGAATCAAATGCCTACTAATATCAAGCCACAAGGCTCTTGAAAACAAATTCTTATTTTTACGCTATCAAATTGAGTATTGACCCTGTATTAGTCTACTCTGTTTTACTATAGTGAAAATACTTAAGGCTGAGTTCTTTGGCTTTTTTCCAGAACACAGGTTTATTTGGTTAATAATTTTGGAAGACAAAAGGCCTGAGCTTCTTGCCCTCTGGTGAGGCACTTATGGCTCTGACACAGCATGGCCAGTGGCACCATAGTAGGAGTGTGTGGAGGTGAGAGTCATAGTGTACATGGGCCAGAATTCCTACAGCAAGAGAAGAAGCAAGACACTGGAGAGGGACCAGGTTAACTCTTTCGTAAGAATTCACTCTCGCGGGACTAACTGGCCATGTAAGAACTACATTAATATCATCTGAAAGTAATAGCTCTAGAACCTAATCACCTTCTTGTAAGGCCCAACTTCTTGAAGATCTGTTATTTTCAAAATTATCACATTGGTTTGCAATTACATGAACTTTTGAGGGACATACTCATACTTCTATAACATAGAGTTTACAGAGTAACATTGATTCTAAACCTGTAGTAACACCTATCTCCTCTAGGGGGCAGTGCTCTCCACATAGCTTTGGGCGCATAGGACTCAGTTTTCTTTAGAGAATCTTCTCTGGACTTGAACATGGGTAACAAGAATACCTAACTGCCAGAATGCTTGTGTTAGGCTAGCCTTCTAACCTCCCATGCCTGAAGGACAACTTCCTTATTGTCTAGATAGGTCTTTTAGATAGACATGGGGCTTTTAATGCAGCATCTTTTCCTGAGAGCTGTCCAGGAACAGAGTTAGATTAGCATTAATGTTAAATGCTCTTTGGATGCCTCATCCTACTGTCCACCATGGGCTATAAGGACTGCGTTAATAATTGGACACTGAGTCAGATGTTCAGGTGACTCTTGGAGTCATCACAGTTCGGTCTCTGAACAAGGACACGCTTGTGACTATGAAGTGTTGTGCCAAATATGGGGTTTTCACCTTGGGTACACTTATGGTGGCTATTCTGGTGGTTTAGTGTTATCTTCTATCCTCTGTTGCTCAACAGGGAAAGAGACTTTTCCTATGTATTTTGTGGCTTGGTGCATGATATCCACCTGTGAAGGCTCACCAATGAATGTCATACATGTTGCTTAGTTGGCTTAGTAAAAATTGCACATGCACACTTGTGCTGTTGCCTTGTTCTTCTGTGACTCACTGCAGGTCAGTTGGATATTAAAGCTACTTGTTTTATTCAGCTGGTATCCAGCTGCTCTTATATTTTTAATGCCTCTGATTGCTTGGCCATTCATTGGTAGGGTTGGAAAATGGAATTGCTTTAAACGTTCATATTTATCAAGTTATTGACTGGCTTCTCCCTCATGATTACTAAACATTTGTTTTTTGAGGTTTGATGACATTGACTTTAAGTGGAACTCCATGAACTAGCTGGGTGTGTTTAGATCTGCTTTCTTAAACTGACATATGGCATGTGTATAAAAACTGGTATCTATAAAGTGAAAATTCTGCCATTTATTTTAGAAATAAATATGCAACTTAGTATTGGCCTCAAGTTGATAATGTGGATTCCTACTGGGAAGCTTTATATTTTGACTACAAGCCAACCCATTTACAGCTACACTTGAATATAAACATATCATAGAAATCTGGCAAACAATCTCAGAAATTCAAAGTATAACCAGCCTATTTGCTACTTGTATGTTTAAGGAACTCTATCTGTCATTGAGTACTGGGGTCTACAATAGGACTTATGAGAATCAGGGCAGGGTGTACTGTCACTGTAGTGTTCCATGAGATGGCATAATGGTCTTAACCTTTCTGAGACACTGGAGTATCCTGGGAGGGGTTAGCTCTTGGCTTCTCTGTCACTCAGCCACCATTCTGTGCTAAGATTGGTGGCTGTAGTGTAGCCTGGTTTGTGCCCATGGCTTTTTCTTCACAATTTGTGTATTGCATCCTATTTCATCCAGTCCTTTATTTTCACATTACACATCTAGGTGTTTTCATACAACAATGAGTTATATGGAGAAATACCAAGAGTAGCATCTTTACTCATGAGAAAAATTGAGAAACTCTTTGACATCAGGATAGTAGGATGCAGGTGGCTTTGCATTTTGGTCCTTAAATAGTATTTGAGCTTTGCTAAGTAGCAGATATATGCATGGTCAAGAACCGTAGTATATAGATTTCAGATGTATCTCTTTTGAGATTCCTGTTATCTTTAAAAGAAAGTCTGCAGACGTTTTATTCAATAGGAATGTAATTTATGCCTCATGTGGAATGTTTAAGTACTCTTATTCAAAATTAAAAACAAGTAAGGGGGATTAGGTGTTTTATCCTTAATTTCTCATATTTGTTGAAATCCAATGTTTATTTTCCAGTTACACCACATCTCAGTTTTTAGCAGCCACATTTGACATGCTCAGTAGCTACTGTGGCGAATGGCAGTGGCATGAGCAGTACCGTTCTATGAAACTGAGAAGGTCTGCGTGTCAGGAACAGTGGCATGCATTTGTAATCCTATCTCTCAGGAGGCAGGGACAGAGGAATTTTAGATTCAAGCCCAGCCAGAACCACATGTGCTATGGTTTTCTCATAGTTTTTGTTGTGAGCAGCAGCATCTTGATTAAATTTGGGACAGTGCACCCGAAGCACTTAAACTACATCCATTAATATCTCAATGTTCATTTCCAGCACCCTGTTGCTTTTTGAATAGCATTGAAGGGGAAAAAAGAGAACTAGTGTTATCTCCATTAAAAAGTTTTCTTCTTAATTAACATTTTATTGGCATACAAAATAATGGGTTTGATTATGGCACAGTCCTGCATCTGTGTTCTTATTGTTTGCTCTTAGCACTCCTCCTGACCCTCCCATTGCCTAATCTTGCTCTTCATAGTCCTGCTGATCCCCTTTCTCCTCCCTCTGCTTTCATGTCATTTTTTTAAAATCTAAAACCCACAAGAGAAAATACACAAGATATTGATCTGAAAGCACTTCTTGATGTAAAAGCTAGCTAGAATCCAGGGTTAGCTGTAATGAAGCACAACAGTCGTGCAGATGCATCAGCATGATTAAAGGCTCACTATATCAGTGTGTTTTAAAGGAGGAAGGCAGGAGATGATAGGAGGGCCAAAAGGCCTAAGTGCTTGTTCAATTCAATTTAATGGCCCTTTGACTTGAGGCCCTCTAGCAACCTGAGTGATGGCTTCCACCAAACAGGTAAATAGGAGCATATAGGACTTCCAGATATTTGTGATTTCTTGTGCCATCTACCCTATTCCAGACTTGTTTCATTGGAAGTCTGTTTAGTTTAGTATCTGCTGCTCTCCAATGGTAGAGATGCTGTCAGAGCCTTACATGTCAACTTTGGGGACTAGTTACTTCTTACCTCAGCACCACTGGTTCCTTCACATCAGCTCTGGCTGGACAGTTGGATACTTGTGACTAGAATGGTTGGCTCCTAACTTACTATCTTATACTATGGAAGGTTTAGGACACTTGTGGTGATGCTTGAAAAGGGACAGTTTCAGTAGAATATTTATTAAAGTATTGTTAAGGGGAAAGGGGATAGATAATAATGATAATACTAATTTATGATTTTAGTTTATGTTAAGATATATTCTAAAC
>JADRCD010027765.1:0-11014 GCA_019843815.1 Montemys delectorum
GATTTCATTGTAATAAGGCTGTACTTCAATGACCCTCAAATCCCCAAGGATTTTACCTCCATAGTAGCTAAGCTGAGAGTTGAAAGTTCTGCTGCACCAAGGAATGAATTGTAGGCATGATTTATGGATACAGACTTCCTGCTATGGTCAAAACTATTTGACTTGAGTGTGTGACTTTATTCTCCACCCACAGAGAACAGGTTACATTCATTTAAGAAATGGTGTATGTATTAAGATGGTCTATCCATAAAGTCATTCACCAACTGTTTCAATGAACAATGGTTCTGCTTGGAGGGTGGCACAGACATTAGGTGAGGGTAAGAATTTGGTTCATTAGCTGTGATAATTTGGAAAAGCATTCATCTCAAAGAAAGTGTAACTTATAAAGTCCTCTTCTTCAAACTTGATACAAGAGTTACAAACATCAAACAAAGCATTCAGTCTCATTCTTTGTTGTTCTCTTACGAGTCACCTCCCTAGTTAATCGTCTATGTTTCTTTTGGGTATATCAATACTTTTAAAATATATAAACTGTTCTGAAAACCATAGAATAGTGTAAAAACATGAAATAAACAATACTACTAATAGAGAGGCTGAGATAGGACAAGCAAGATATCAAGACCCTTATGTTGTACACAGCAAGACACTGACACAAACAAACAAGCTGAAAGTGCATATAGATTGTACAATGTTGGACCTATTTCTCCAATTACCAAATTAGAGAGATCATTGGATGACAATCAACAAATTTCTAATTCGTCATATTTTTGGATTTCAATCAATTAGAACATGTTGGTAATATTAATTTTCATACTAAGATATTAAGAAAAAGTAATTGTCACTTCCTGTTGTTTTTGTTATAAGAGGTAGAATTAGAATTGTGTGGGTTTGTTGAAAGATTACTTTCTTGCTTCTTCTAGGGTGTAGTTTTGCTCCTTATGTTGATATTTTCCATCTATTATCCTTTGTAGGGCTGGATTTGTGGAAAGATATTGTGTAAATTTTGTTTTGTCATGAAATATCTTGTTTTCTCCATCTATGGTAATTGAGGTTTGCTGGGTATAGTAGCCTGGGCTGGCATTTGTGTTCTTGTAGGGTCTGTATGACATCTGCCCAGGATCTTCTAGCTTTCATAATCTCTGGTGAGAAGTCTGGTGTAATTCTGATAGGCCTACCTTTATATGTTACTTGGCCTTTTTCCCTTACTGCTTTTAAAATTCTTTCTTTGTTTTGTGCATTTGGTGTTTTTATTATTATGTGTCGGGAGGAATTTCTTTTCTGGTCCAGTCTATTTGGAGTTCTGTAGGCTTCTTGTATGTTCATGGGCATCTCTTTCTTTAGGTTAGGGAAGTTTTCTTCTATAATTTTGTTGAAGATATTTACTGGCTCTTTAAGTTGGAAGTCTTCACTCTCTTCTATACCTATAATCCTTAGGTTTGATCTTCTCATTGCATCCTGGATTTCCTGGATGTTTTGGGTAAGGAGCCTTTTGCTTTTTGCATTTTCTTTGACTGTTGTGTCAATGTTTTCTATGGTGTCTTCTGCCCCTGAGTTTCTTTCTTCTATCTCTTGTATTCTGTTGGTGAGAATGATTTAAAATGGTACTTACTTTATTAGCATTGTTGAAATTTTTCATATTTTAAATATTTCTTTTATTTTTGAGATTATAATACAATTACATCATTTTCCTCTTCCCTTTCCTCCCTAGAAACCCTCCAATATACCCCTTCTTGCTCTCTTTCTAATTTTTGCTCTTTTTTCATTAATTATCATTACATACACATATGTTTATCCATATATATATATACATATATATATTATTTGTAAGTCAAGTATTATAGAATTTGGTAAGTACTATATACTCAAAAATGTTTGCTGCTCCTCAGGATGATGACAACAGAAACACATATAAATTATGAGTTTTGGATTGGTTGAGAAACAGAGGTTAGTGGAGAGAGAGAGAGAGAGAGAGAGAGAGAGAGAGAGAGAGAGAGAGAGAGAGAGAAACTATCTTTCAGTATTCCTGAGGAATTGTAGCTGAAAGGCATTGTTAAAACTTGTTGTATGATAAGATAGTTAGAAACAGAAAGACAGGGTCACTACCTATCAAATGATCCTTGCTGCTAGCTAGAGGAAGGTTGCGCTCTTTCAAACCTTTAAATAGTTCTTCTGCTTCTTTATTCGGGCTAGAGGCAGTATACACATTGCCCTTGTATTTAAGTTTAGGAGACTGGCTTTGCCTCTCTAGATTTATTTCTGAAAAAAAATATCTGAGTATAAAGAAAGATCTGTTACTGATTCCAAAAGTAGTGGTAAACAGAATGACTGAATAACTGACTGTTCTATTCCTTGAGAATTTTCCTTAAAGACCAAAGCAGTTCTCTATCAACTCAGTTCATGCTGTATGTGTATGTTTTCTTTTATATATGTGTCTAGATTTCTATCTCTGCCTATCTCCCATTGTTAGATTTAAATGAACAAGAGTGCTTAACTTACAGGCATGAACATTTACAAAATGTCAAAAATTGAGAACCGTAGCAAAGAACATTGTCTTCCTCATCCTGTTTCCCTGTATATCACCAGCCTTATCTTGCTAAAATGTATATTGGTTTGCATCTTTGCAATCATCTTGTACATTATAGCATGAGTACAATAGGTACAGGGAGGGGGGCAGAAAAATCAGAGTTCAAGTCATGGCTTCCATACTTGTGAATTGTCTGAGTTTGCTCTATTTTATTAAAATCTCTTAGATTTTATTTCTTCATTTAGAAAATGAAGATAGATGATACATATTTTATTAAGTTTATGATAAAATATATGTATAATTGCTTATCACAGAAAAGAATGTTCTATATCATTTTATTTGCCACTGCTTGATGATGGATACCTCATTCAATTTTTATTCAAATAGTCAATAGGTAGTTGTTGAATTAATATACACCTTTGACTATGCATATACTTAGTTTATTATAAAGATATATAATGAAGGCTAGTTTCTGCTTCTTTCATCATTTTTACATATACTATCAAGTGTTGTTAGGCTTGTATCTCTTGCAATGTCTAGCAGGGCTGAACTCCTTTTTTCCTTATCCTTCCTTTCTATTATGTCTGCTTATTATTGTGAATTAATGAGTAATAATATAATAATATATGATAAATATCATCTTATATTCCTTCATAATCTTATTTCAATTTATGTGGGAAAATACATTAAAATGGTAAAGTATTCAGAACCAGATTAAAATCTTTTCCAATAACAATACCATTCTTCACAAAACTAGAAAATCGATTCTAAAATTAATGTGGAAACATAAAAGCACTGAATAACAGTGCAGTCCTGGATGATGAGAACAATGTTGGATGTAGCTTAATACCTGATTTGAAACCATTCTGAAGAAAAGTAGTAAGAAAAACAGCATGATGTTGGCGCAAAATGTTGTTTGCAGGAAAATGGAAAAAAATATTATGTTAAGAAAGAATCCAAACTCAGATACATAATTATTGCCTATATCTTCATGTGACTTAAAAACTACAGGAAATTAAAATGTGTGAGAGACAATATTAGAAAAGAGAAAAGGAACAAGGCAAAAGGAAGGAAGAACAGAAGAGGGCTAAGGGGTGTTTAATAGCTTCAAAATATGTCATAGGCATGTACAAAATTGTCCTAGTAAAACTGACTTTTTATAATAGATATGTAAAAACAAAATAATGTGTCCACTATTGGAGAAATTTCACTCATTCTTTGGCCTAACCAGACAAAAGCATTGCCTAGCCTGGCCAAAAGCTGAAGAGAAATTGCAGATAGTAGTTGTTACAGTTTGGATGGGAAATGTTCCCTACAGACTGATATGTTGAGGTTGTGGTCTGGACCTTCTTGCACTGTTTTGAAGGGTATGAAAGTGCTCAGAGGTGGGGCAGACTGGTGGAGGTAGGTCACTAGGAGTATGACTTTAAATGGTATCAAACTCTTGGCACTAAGTTTTGTTTTGTGCTTTCTGATGGGTTATGATATAAGAAGGATCCACCACTGTATGATCCTACCACCATGGGCTGAGCTACTCCAGTTGGCTTTCCTCACATAATGGATTAAAGTCTGTCCAAGATCATGAATCAAAACAAATATTTTCTTCCTTAATCTCTTTCTGGTATATTGCCATGATGATGAGAAACATAACTAAAAGGAATATATCGATACCAGAGAACTGCACTGCTTTATGGTTTATAGGCTTTGAGGAATGGTTTATAAAACAAATGTGAACTTACTTGGACATTCAGATTATGGAATCCTTTGAACTGCTATAAATGAATATTATTGGGCCATTCATGTGTGAGTTCCAGTGATCAGAGTACTGATAGAAATTTACACAGTAAAGATTGTATACATGAGGTTTAAGATGAGAGCAACATCCAGTCAACCACCGGACTGAGCACAGGGACCCCAAGAGAAGAGTTAGGGGAAGGACTTTAGGAGCTGAAGGAGATTGCAATCCCATAGGAAGAACAATATCAACTAACCAGACCCCTCAGAGTTTCCAGGGACTAAACCACGAACCAAAGAGTACACATGGAGGGACCCATGGCTCCAGCTGCATATGTAGCCGAGGATGGCCTTGTGCGACATGAGTGGGAGGAGAGGCCCTTGGTCCTGTGGAGACTCAATGCCTCAACACAGGGAGATGCTAGGGTAGTAAAGTGGGAGTGGATGGGTGGGTAGGGGGAGCACCCTCATAAAGGCAGGGAAGGGGGGATGGGATAGGGTACTCGCAGAGGGGATACCAGGAAAGGGGACAACATTTGAAATGTAAACAAATAAAATAACCAATAAAAAAATGAGAGCAATGACTCCATTGGGAATTTGATTAGAAGTTATTAATATTATATTATGACAAGGAATCTGTGTATTGAATCATATCATAAAATTCTGAGTGATGCTAAAGGCAAAAGAAATGGACTGATTTGTTTGTTTAAAGAAATTTCAAGGCAGTATAATACTCAAGATATAGCATAATCACTACAGATTTCTTTTAGCTGCATTTATAGTGAGAACAAGGGGTGCAAAGAAGAACTAAATGGATTATTAAAAAATGGAGCTTGATAAAGAAAGTAGGGTAAGCCCATCTAAAGTCTCAAAGAAACTTTTGAAAAACACTGTCACTTGTTAAAGAGATTGACACCACTTAAAAGATACCACACAATTCCCACTGTGACAATAGGACAGTTTCTTATTGGCATGGCTCCTCCAATTGAAGAGTCCAGCATGTGAAAGTGCAATTACTTGTAAATATTTTACTGCAAGACAAAGATCCTTAAAGAGAAAAAAGATCCATTCAAAATACAGGCAGTGGAACTGAACAGAATTCTCAAAAGAAGAAATAAAAATAGCTAAGAAATACCCCAAGAAGTGTTCATTGTCTCTAGTAATTACAGAAATTCAAATCAAAACAATTTTGAGATTTCATCTTTCCTCAGTCAGAAATGACAAAGACCAATAAAACAATGAACAACAATGCCAGAAATGATGTGGAGAAAGCAGACTCCTTCAGTGAGATTGTAAACTGGCCCAGCCACTCTGGAATTCACTTCAGAAAGCCCTCAAAAAGATAAACCGTAAGTCTACCTACCATGTGACTTAACTCTCCCAGTCCTTGGCCTATGGACTTAGCATTCTACTCTGCAGATACTTGCTTGGCCATGTTCATCACTGCTCTAATCATAATAGGTAGGAAATGGTAATAACATATATGTCCTTTAACTGAAAAATGATTGGTGAAAATGTGGTACATATATACTATGGAATGCTCTTCATCTGTAAAGAACTAGGAAATCATAAAATCTGCAGGTAAATAAAGCAAACATATTGAGTAAATTTATATAACCCAGACCAAGAAAGACAAATGCCATGTTTTCCCTCTCATCTGAGGTTCCTAGGTCCAAATCTTCTGAAATGGGTATATAACCTGAAGGAACTACAAAGATTAGAAAAGGAAAAGGGCAGTATTGTAAGGAGGAGCAATGGAGAAGGGGAATAGCAAGGTTAAAGTAATCTGAAGGAGGAAATGGCAAAAATGAGGGTGTGCTTAACTAACTGGGAGGGAGAAGGAAGGCAACAAAGAAGTCATGGAGGCTTAGAGGATAAAAATAATAGTAAAAATGTCTGAAAAACTCATATGGGATCATATCATCTATTTTCCTAAAATTACATATAGCACATATATGTATTCCCATTTAAATAGAAACTTAAATAAAAATCCCCCACCTGGATTGGCAGTGGTTACCCCCAAGAGCCACATAGGACCTAACAAAAATCCAAACAACGGGCACAAGAAGCTATTTTGTGGTTTGATGTCAGGCGAGCACAAAAGACTACTGAAACATTATAGGTTACTGTTATTGCCCTGGTTTGCATCCTACAGGCTTAAAGTAAGTCCCTGTTGCTAGAGACATCATTTACTTTTGTCATGGGACCTGGAAGAACAGAAATAGATCTGAGCAACTTTCATCGTATCAGAATACACGAGCTTCCAAGGAAGGGGAACAACTAATAGTCCTACTCAGCTAGACTGCCTATGAAATGTAAAAATGATGACCAAGGCAAAATAACCCTAAGTAGGCAATCATGGCACTCACATCTTAGAGGTAATCAACAGCTCTCTAAGCAACATAAGACCTGCTCAGCAAGAGATAAGCCATGCTTGATACTGGAAAACTATGAAAATATCCAGGACTAGTGAGGTCATGAATTTTGGAGGAGAACCTACAACTACCACGTCATTAAATGAGCAGAATTCTTGTGTTCTATGTATTTATAATTAGACACACAGGTAATTGTAATACTTACCCCTAAGACAAAGAAACTTCTCTTTGTAACAGGTGAAAACCATTACAGAAACCCAAACATTATATAGAGAACATAGGATAGAGTGATGCCAAGCCTTAACTGATTCATTGAGAGCACAACTCCAACACCCAAGGCTCAGGGAACACAGTGGAAGATGGGAAGGCTGATTGTAAGAACCAGAGGAACAGGATGTGTGCTATGATTATATCTCCTAGAAATACCAGAGAAGATAGATTCATGAAGTCCCAACAATATGGCTGTCAAAACCAAGACTTAAACAATGACAGCATCAACATACACGCTAACATGAAAGTAGAGGATCTCAGCCCCAAACCTAGACAAAGAGCTACAGAGAACTAAGGGATGTGTCAAGCAGAGATAATAACCTTCCACAGGGAAGAGTCCACAAATCCATTATCAAGTGAACAGCTCTGAAATCATATACATACATGTAACATTACATCGATTGGGCAGATTTGTATATATCGTGGCTGTGACTTTCAGAAAAAGCATGGTATATACATGAGTGTTTAGAAGCAGGAAAATGAAAATGAAAACGATGTAATTGTATTTTAATTTAATTTCAATAAGGATTTAAAAGAAAGTACAGGAGTGGGAGGAAGAGAGCCATGGGGATGCCTTGAAAAAAAAATGACAACATAGGCAATTTTTCTACACTCAGCCACTCAGAGGCTATAATCACATTCCAACTGACACTGTGATGTATTAAGTTGGCAGAAGAACTTGGCATCACCCTTGAGGAGCTGATTTCATAGGCATGCAGAATATAGGAATTAGGGATCATGGAACTTGGTGTTTCTTTAAACACTAAGGTTTAAAGAAAAAAATGCACATTGGCTGCATACATTCACATCTGTATTGGTCAGGCTCTGGGGATGTACGCAGACAAACATTGGACTGAGTCCAGGAACCCAATGAAAAAGTTAGGGGAACTGAAGGGATTTACAACTCCACAGGAAAAACAACAATATCAACCAACCAGACCCCCTCCCCAGAGCTCCAAGGGACTAAACTACCAACCGAAGAGTCCACATGGGGGAACCCATGGCTCCAGCTGCATATATAGAAGAGGATTGCTTTGTCCAGCATCAATGGGAGGGGAGTTCCTTGGTCCTGTGGAGGCTTTATGCCCCAGTGTAGAGGGATGCTAGGACTAGGACACTGAGGCAGTAGATGGGTGGGTGGGGGAGCACCCTCAAAGGGGCAGGGGAGGAGGGATAGGGGATTTGTGGAGGGGAAACTAGGAAGAAGGATAACATTTGAAATGTAAATAAATAAAATAATCAATGAAAAAATGAAAAAAAAAATTGCACATTGGGCCTTGTGTATGAAGGTCAGCATTTATGCATAATTCTCTTAAGGTGAAGTACAGTTTTTAATGCAGACCCTAGAAATATTGATGTCTGCCAAGAAAAGATTCAGATACTAAATGGGACCATCCTTTTTTCTTTATTTATTTTTATTAGATATTTTCTTCATTTACATTTCAAATGTTATCCCTTTTCCTCATTTCCCCTCCAAAAACCCCCTATCTCATCCCCTCCTGCACACCAGCCCACTCACTCCCGCTTCCCCACCCTGGCATTCCCCTACACTGGGGCATGGGGCCTTCCCAGGACCAAGGGCCTCTCCTCCCATTAAGAGAGCAATCGCATGTACTTCAAATATCAAGGCCATAAAGATATTTAGTATTTATCCTCTTAGGTTTTGATCTTACTTCCTTTCCATCTTGTTTTGTTACAATTCATTCCCCTAACTTAGAATGAGATTTGTTCTTTGTCGCTGTGTATTATATATATGCAGCATTCTTCTTGGCTGTTTTCCAGGCCTCATACCTAAGTGATGGCCTTGAGTTTCATAAAAGACAGAACTTTGGACATTTGCAATTGTGGCACAGTTAAGACTCTATGAGTTCTGAAATTGTGAGAACATGGACATTGTTAAATGGTTAGGAGGAAAACGCTACGGTTTGAATCTGAAATGTTTTGCTTTTTGTTGTTGTTGTTGTTGTTGTTATTGTTGTTGTTGTTGTTGTTCTTTAGCCTGTGGAATGGGGGTAAAAGCTTGTGAAACTTCCAGGGAGTAAAGCCTGCCTAGCAGAAGTAGGCCCCTTGGAGTGGCCCTTTAAGATAATACACACTCCTGGTTCCAGTCATGGTTTATGCTTCCCATGAAAACCTACTGCTGAATATTCCCACCACTTTCAAATGATGTGTTTCTAATTGCCTTCCATGCCATGATGGACTGTGATCCTCTGAAATTTTTCCTCCCTGAAGTTGTTTATGTTGATAGTTTGACAAAGCAAGGAGAAAAATGTTTAATACAGTAGCAGAATGTGATCACTAAACTAGAATGCCTATGACTTCTAATTTGATGTTGGGTTATTTTATGTATAAAATCAGGGTAATAATTTGTAGCGCATGGGTTTACAACGGATATCAAAAAAGTTAGTGAAAAGGAAAGCTTATGCCATCTAGAGAGTATGCTATAAAGTAGGTTCAGTTAGGTACTAAAAGACTTGAATCACATGGTCTTAGTTATATGTGGAATGTGAAAACCATAAGAGTTATAAGGAAGAGTATAGACTCAATGGTATGGGACATGAGGTGATGTTGGTCAATGTCTTAAAAACTTGTAATTATAAGAGGAATAAATTCTGGAAACCTAGTGTGCAGCGCTGTGGATGTAGTTAATAATATCATGTCATCTATTTCACCTTAGCTAAGAGGGTAAATCTAAAGTATTATTGCTACATTAACAATTAGGTTTATAACCTGATGGATTGGTAACTTTGATTATGATAATCATTTTTCAGCTTTAGGAGTAAGTGAAGAAGAACAACTCAGAGGCAAGTAAGATGCTCAGGAAATTAAGAACATCTATATGATGAGACCCTTTCTCAAAACAAATACTCATCATCATAATAAATTTAAACATATCATATGTTATACTTGGAATATACACAAATTCTACAAGGTTTACTTCAAGGAAGCTTAATAATAAACATATTTTAATAAAAGCTGAATGAAACCAAAGTGATTTTGTATTTAACTCAAATATTAAGTAAGGCAAACTCATACAGCTAATAAATGACCATTTGGGACCAAATCCAAATTTGTATATCTCCTTTTAGTATATCGCCCTGTACCTATAGGATTCCAATGTTGCAAAGAATAAAATAAGGAAGTACTAGAAGATAAACAAAGGGTGCATTTTGGCATTTACTAGGCTTTCTCACAGTCAGTTGTAACTGTTTTTTGCAAATTCATAGAGGAACTTGAGATTGCAGGGCACACTGGATATCCATACGCTGGAGAAACTGAGCAATGACCGTAGGCAATCACACCTAGATGAAGCAGATTAAAATACCCAACACCCACCGAGCTGGCAAGTGTACTCTGGGTAGCCTTTCAGTCAGCTACAGCAGCTCGCCTTCACTTGGTGCAAACAAACAAAGCAGACCAAGGTGAGAGAGTCCTGAAGAATGACACCAGGGCGGCGGCCCTTTGGCCACCGGTTACACACACCTAAGAGCAGCAACTGCCTGAAGAGGCAGCTTTAGCTTGGGAGTCTATCACCTGCTGGGTTGTCCAATAATGCTACAGCAGGACAGGGTCTGGCTACAGAAATCACTGCTGGAGAGCCACGAGGAGAAACAGTTCATATGACCAATGTGAATATATCGGTTTTATATGCCTTATATCCTATAATCTTATAAACCTAATGCCATTCCTCAATCTTTTCTATAGTGTAGACCTTGTATTTATTTTTCTATGTTCAAGGTGCTTGCAGAACAAATCTGTACTGAAATTGTATTCTAAGCTTAGTGCAAAGAACAGTCAGAAAGGATCTTCCATATCTTTTAAAATAACAGGGCATTCCTATCCTCTCTCATTGCTCTATGGAACCACATTAAAGCTCCAAGCCCTGACAAATAATGACCATATTCCTTGGGGCTCTCTGGCATGTTTTATGTCATTCATAACTGTCTGGGCTACAGAGCATAAATGCAGAGTGAATGCAATTGAGAATTCTATTTTCCACACACAAAACTTGCAAAGTTGGTCTCTAATGGCTTTTAGATATATATAGTTGATTCTGGTTGTCAGAATTTTAATTTCAAGGAAGATCTTAAAAATGATGCAAATATTCCTT
>JADRCD010027772.1:0-13752 GCA_019843815.1 Montemys delectorum
TATTATTTTAACTTTTCAAAATTAATTCATCATTTTATTTATTCACACCCCAAATACCACCCCACAGGTCCCTCCTTGCAGAATGCTTTACCCCATCGGGCTTCTGCTTTGCCTCTGAATAATATTTCCCCACATATACCCTGGGGCTTCAAGTCTCTAAAGGATGAGGTACATCCTCTTCTACAGAGGCCAGACAAGACAGCCCTCTATTACATACATAGGTGCCAGAAGATACAAGACAGCCTGTTATGATATTTAGTTGGTGTCTCAGTCTTTGGACACCCCCAGGGGTCCATAATAGTTGACACTGTTCCTGTTCCTATAAA
Organism: Montemys delectorum; assembly: GCA_019843815.1. Taxonomy (NCBI): domain Eukaryota; kingdom Metazoa; phylum Chordata; class Mammalia; order Rodentia; family Muridae; genus Montemys; species Montemys delectorum. The sequence continues at coordinate 327 of JADRCD010027772.1, forward strand.
TTTCCCATCCCATTCATTTCCTTCAAACCTTTCTATAAACTCTACCATAGGCATTGCTGACTTCTGTACAATGCTTGGCTGTGAGTGTCTGCATTTGTGTGAGTCAGCTGCTGACTCAGAGCATAGACATGCTAGGCTCCTCTCTTCAAGCGCAACATATCATTACTAATAGTGTCACAGTTTGGTATCTGCCCAAGGGATGGATATCAAATTGAAAAAGTCACTGGATGCCCATTCTGTCATTATCTGCTCCATTTATGTCCCTACATTTCTTTTAGACAGGAAAAATTCTGATTCAAAAATTTCGAAGGTAAGTTGGCGACCCCATCCTTCCACTGGGGGTGTTGCCTGACTTAGGAAGGTGTTTTCTTCATGTTCCATAGGCCCAGTGTAGGACGTTTTGGCTAAGGTCATATGCATTGAGTCCATCCCCAAGCCATCTGTCTTGGACAGTTTAGTGGTTCCCCTACTCCCTACCCCCACAGCACTGTATTTCCATTAATACTCCTGGACCTCTGGGCTTCTCTCCTGTCTCCCCACCATACATGCTCTTGCTCCCCTTTTACCCTCTCCCTCCCTATTCCTACTCAGGTCCCTGATTCCTTCTGCCTCCCATGATTTTTTTGTTTCCCCTTTTAAGTAGGATTTACACATTCTCACTCTGGCCTTCCTTGTTAAACTTCTTACAGTTGCTGGGATGTATCATGAGCATTCTGTACTTTTTGGCTAACAACATATCAGTGAGTACATACCATGAATGTCCTTTTGGACATGTGTTATGTAACTGAAGAAGATGTTTTCTAGATTCATCCATTTGCCTGCAAATTTCATGATGTCCTTGTTTTAAGAGCTGAATAGTATGAACCACATTTTGTTCTGTATCGATTCTTTTGCTGAGGAACATTTGAGTTGTTTCCAGTTTCTAGCTATTATGAATAAAGCTGCTATGTACATAGCAGAACATGTGTCCTTGTGATATGGTGGAGCATCTTTTGCGTATATTCCCAGGACAAGTATAGTTAGGTCTTCAGGTAGAACTATTTTTAACTTTATAAAGAACCATCAGACTCATTTCAAAAGTGGTTGTACAAGTCTGCAAAACCACCAGCAATAGGCTAATGTTACCCTTATTCTATATCCTTGCCAGCAAGTGCTGTCTTTTAAGTTTTAGATCTTAAACATTCTAATTGGTGTAAGGAGGAATCTCAGAATCATTGTGATTTGCATTTCCCTGGTATCTAAGGATGTTGAATATTTCTTTAATACATTTCTTTAATTACTTCTCCACCATTTAAGATTCTTTTTTTTAACTGATACTTAATATGAAACTTTATTTTGAATATTTCTGGGAGGAAGTTTTTAGATAATATGAATTATAGCTTATTTATTTATTTATTTATTTATTTATACTTCAGATTTTAATCCCCTCCCAGTCCATCCTTCAACTCTTCCATGTCTCATACCTCCTCCCTTCCCCACTATCTCCACAAGAATTCTGTTTGGTTCTCTATTCCATTATTTAGTTGGGTCAGTTGGTATTTTGGAGTCTAACTTCTTGAGTTCTTTATATATTTTGGATATTAGCCTTCTATCAAATGGATGATTAATGAATATTTTCCCAATCTGTAGACTTCTATTTTGTCCTGTTGAAAGTGTCCTTTGCCTTGCAGAAGCTCTGCAGTTTTAAGAGGCCCCATTTATCAACTGTTGATCTTAGAGCTTGAGCCATTGATGTTCTGTTCAGGAAATTTTCTCCTCTGCCAATTCATTCAAGACTGTTTCTCACTTTCTTTCCTATTAGATTTAGTGCACATGGATTTATATTGAGGTCCTTGTTCTACTTGACTTGAGCTTTGTGCAGGTAAAAAAAAAATTGCATTAGATCAATTTGCATTCCTCTAAACGTACACCACCAGTTAAACCAGGAACATTTGTTGAAAATGCTGTGTTTTTTCACTGTATAGTTTTGGTTTCCTTGACAAAAATCAAGTGTCCATAGGTATGTGGCAGATTTCTGCATATTGGATACTATTTGTGTGATCAACCTGTCTGTTCTTGTGCTAATATGAGAAGGCTTTTATCACTATTGCTTTTCTAGTACAGCTTGGGATCAGGGATGGTGATTTTTCCAGAAGTTCTTCTATTTCTCAGAATGGTTTTGGCTATCCTGGAATTTTTGTTTTTTGTTTTTTTTTTGTTTTTCATATGAAGTTAATAATTGCTCTTTCAATGTCTATAAGAAACTGTGCTAGAATTCAGATGAGAATTATATTAAATCTATAGATTACTTTTTATAAGATTGTTATTTTTACTGTTTTTCATAATAATCCATGAACATAGGAGATTTTTCCATTTTCTGTTATCTTCTTAAATTTCTTTTATTAGGGGAATAAAATTCTTGCCATACAGGTCTTTTACTTGCTTGGTTAGAGTTTAACCAAGATACTTTACATTATTTGTAGCTATCGTGAAGGACATTTTTTCCCCCTAATTGCTTTCTCAGCCCATTTATTATTTGTATAAAGGACAGATATTGATTTCTATTTCATTGGGTTAATTTTATATATAGCAACTACATTGAAGTTGTTTATTAGCTATAAGATTTTCTTTAGTAGAGTTTTGGGGTTCACTATGTATACTATGAAATCATCCAAAAATAGGGATACCTTGACTTCTCCCTTTCCAATTTATATCCTGTTGATCTCCTTTTGCTGTTTTATTGCTCTATCTAGAACTTCAAGTACTATATTGATTAGATATGGAGAGAGTGGGCAGCCTTGCATTGTCCCTGATTTTGGTGGAATTGATTCAGGTTTCTCTCAATATAATTTGATATTGTCTATTTGTGTTCAGTATATTGCTTTCATTATGGTTAGGTATATGCCTTGAATTCCTGATCTCTCTAAGACTTTTAACATGTAGGGGTGTTGTATTTTGTCAAAGGCCCTTTTAGAGTCTAATGAGATGAACATGTGACATCTTCTTTAAGTTTGTGTTTACAGTAGATTATGTTAATGTGATGAAGCCTACTTGATCATGTTGAGTGACATTTTTGATGTGTTATATGATTTGCTTTTCAAGAATTATATTGAGTATTTTTTAATTGTCATTCATAAGGGAAATTGGTTTGGAGTTCTCTTTCTTTGTTTTGGTGTTTGTGTGGCTTAGGTATGAGGGAACTGTGGCCTGATATCATGAATTAGGTAATGTTTCTTCTATTTCTATTTTGTAGAATAGTTTGAGGAGTATTACTAGTATTCTAGTATAGCTCTAATTTGAAAGTCTGCTTGTTTTGTATTTTTTTTTTTTTCTTTTTTTTTTTTTTTTTTTTTTTTTTGGTGGTGGTGGTGGGGAGGAAGTTTTATGACTGCTTCTATTTCTTTAGGAGCTATGGGACTGTACTGTTTAGATAGTTTACCTGTTCTGTTCTTGACTTAACTTTGGTATGTGGTATCTGTCTAGAAAATCATCCATTTCATCTAGCTTTTCTAGTTTTTTTGTATTTTTTTTTTTTTGGTTTTTTTGTTTGTTTGTTTTTTGTGATTTTTTTTTTGTTTGTTTCTGTTTTTGAGTATAGGCTTTTGTAGTAAAACCTGAAGAGTTTAGTTTCCTCAGTTCATTTTTATGTATCCTTTTTTACTACTGTTTTTGTTAACTTGGATAATGTTTCTGTATCATCTGTTTGTCTCTGGTTTGAACTGGTCTATGTGTTTGTAGTTAGAGCAGGTCTTCTGTGAGTCAGGCAGTGATGTGCCTCTGATTAGAGCATGCCTCTTACACCCCTGTTCAGAGCAGGCCTCATGTAAGACACACATAGCTGTGGGGTGGGTGGATGGGGGTCCGATGTACCAATATGACCTGGGTGCAGGTGGAGGAACAGACCTGGAGGGAGATGGGGCTCCAACTGTGTAAAACATAGCCCAATCCTGCTTGGCTGGGCTCTGTGGGGTCCCAGATAGCATAGGAATTAGGGTAGGGGGTCCCACCTATATCCCTAATTAGAGCAGTACTCCTGAGAGAGTGGCAGGGCTATGGCATGGTGGAGCAGGCATGCTCATCTGCCACAGATGCAGGTGGAGGTTTGAACCAGAAGGGCTTATTTTTCTTTGAATTATATTATTACATGATATACTTATTTATATATCTATATGCATACATGAATAATATACAAATGTACACTGATGAGACTGTTTGTATGTTTATGCTTTCAGGACGACCACATTGCATTGGACAACCTTTAGTGGTCCTCATCCTTGGAAGTGGCTCATCATTTTGACTATACATTTCTTTAATGTAATATGGCCGTATAATCACTCTGTAGTCCAGAGGAGTTACAGTATTCCTGAATGTTTTAGTGTGGCAAACATAGGAATAAAACATATAGCCAAATGCTATAATCAACTATATGCATGAATAATTCATGAATAATATTTAAGTGAAAAATATAAATATTTTCTTAGATGCTGATGTGTTACATATCTGCCTAATTTGCCAATTAACAAATATTTGGCTATAGAATCTGTTTCATATGAAATCAAAGAGTATTGTGAACTTTTTGGCATGGTGAATTGTAGAGGGCACAAGGTTCAAATGTCTACAAATAAGTATTATTAAAACTAGAAATGTTATACGCAGAGGCTTTTGTCTTCAACAGACGGGATATGCATGCCTGTTTTCTATCCATAAGTCTAAGAATAGATGTGATAATAAGCTGGTAATCTTTCCTAGTCTACAGAACCAGGATTCATGCAAATACCCCATTATCCTGAGCATTGATTCTCAGTCAATAGAACTCATTCTTGTGGAAAAGATCACAGGTAATTTCCAAAAATTCCAATACTTTGCAAAGGAGTTTCGAAGTAGCCATGTCTTATACTTTGTTGTGACAATTACAATGAAGAAAATTATTTCCAAGTTGTACCATGTTTACCTATGCCAAAAAATAAACTGATCTGGATAGGATTCAGAAGTTTGTACCAGCCCATCTAACTAAGTTGTGCTGAATGAAATTTCATTCTTTTCTCTCATAGATCATTTCTCTGCTGGCAGTAGAGCTTTCAGGGACCGCAAAGGAGAATCTTGTGAGAATTGTAGAGTTAATCATTTTAACTGATATCATCCTAATTAAGTTGTAGAATACTTTTTGTACTAGGTCTCAAATATAATCCAGATATAAATTATCAGCTATTATATTATAATTTCTTCTCAACAAACTCTTTGATTTTCAATCATTTATTGGCTATTTATCATCTTTGCAATTTGTAGAGGTATGTTAATTGTTTGAGTATTTCATAGCATGTATATAGTAAGGTAAGATTGAGTCTACCAATTCCACTCATTCTATTTCATTTCTCTACTTTATGTGCTCATTCTTATAAAATTCACTGAGTTCTTTCAGTACTTCCATTATGTGGACTGATACAAGATAATCTACTGGAGAATGGGTATATTTTCAGGAACCACATACCTAAAGATAGCTTACTTTCTCTCTCACAGCATACTTCAGTTATCAATAATGCCTCAGCTACTCACAGGTCTTTGTGGAAACATTCCTTTTCTATGTTGGGGCTGTTACAACGTTAGACTTATAATGGTCTTTTTCATGAAATTATCAGTACTACAAGTTATATGTGCAACTCCTCTGTTATATCAATGAGACAGTATTCTCTCTTGCTTGAACAATAATTCTTTCATTCTTCTCCAATGATAACTTGAGCCTTAGGCAGAAAGGCTGTGATATAAATATCCTCTTTAAAGCTGAGTACTCTGGATTATTTTTTTTTTCTTTTTGTTGATCCATAGTGGGTCTTTGTGTCTACGAGAAAAAGAAGCTAAGTTTCAATGAAGGTTGTGAAATGAATTAGCCTGTGAATATCACAAGTCATTAGGAGTTGATTTAAAACTATGTCCATTTAGCAAAATAGAGTAATAAGTTCTCTCCTAGAAACGATGGCCTACATAGCCATGTATTCCTTGCTGCATTACCAGATGTGCATTCTGTAGTGTGTAGTTGGCCTAAGTATAATCAGGAAATAGTTCCTCTCATAAGTTTTGTGACACAATGACACCATGGGTATATTTGACAGTCTGGTCATTATTGTGGTTCATAGGATTCACAGCTCAGTATGATATACTGTCTAATACTATGAAAACTATGCACAGGGCTGAAGCTTCCAGGTTGGCTCCAGATTTATTTCTCTATTTTTGACTCAAATACTTCTCATCATAAATATGGTTATATCTTCAAGTTCTGGAGAATAACCAAGATCAATGACAATAGCCTACAGTGTTTGGGTTCTTATGGGACCCAAGTGACCAATAATCACTAAAACAAAATGTCATCTCTTGATGCAGGTCATTTTATCTAATAGTCTGTGGTATCTTGGAGAGTCATTACCCTTATGCTAAAAGGTAGTTTTAAATAAACTCTCTTTATATGTATATATGATTATATTTTATGAAGTTTATATAAAGGTAATTGGAAATGAGTTTTTGAAAACACATTAGTATTGCTTATCACTTGCCATTCTGCCTCCTCTACCCTGTCCTATCACAACCTATCCTACTTACCAATTCTTGCTCAATTATTTTCTATTCTTCTGTTACACCACTACCTTCTAACTTCCTTCTCTTGAGAGTTCCACCAACCTATACCCCCTTATTGTTTTTCTGACTTATATAGGTACTCTAACTTAAATGTTTAAATAATCAAAACCATCATTAATATATGAGGTAAGTATTTATTTTAATTTTATATGTTGATATTAGTACCTGAATATATGTATGTGAATTGGATCTACAGATGGCTTTGAACTACCATGTGAGTGCTAGCAACTAAATGCCAATCCTCAACAAGAGCAGCCAATGTTCTTAACTACTGAGAATACCTCTTTAGTTTAAGTTAATTTTAAACTTTATATCTTATTCTAAATGACTAAATATTTTGTGGAGGGATTTAAGTAAATTTCCAAAGATTAGAATTCAGTGGTTAAGATAATAAATTGTGCAGCCATGATAATATTTATGAATTAAAATAATAAAGAAATTATACTTTTGTTTTCTAAATCACATGTGCATGTACTCAAAAATGATAAGGATTCATAAATATTTTCAATAAGCAATTGGATATGTGTTTTGCTACTCTTATGTTGTATTTTCACTTACATTTATTCATAACTGTAATGTTTGTGAAGATAATACTCTGGGAAATAAAATTATAATTACAATTTATTGTATGACAGATGCTCTAGCACCTTTTACATTAGATTTTTCATTATATCCTTATAATAGCCCTTTGATTTGGTGGCTTCACTTGCATCATTTTATAAATAAACAGCTAAAATATAAAAGATCTGCCAGATTTCTAAGTTCATTTAGAACAAAAGGAGCCAAAAGAAAAGGAGGAATGGAAGAGAAGATCTGAAGCATCCAGTTGGGATGAAGACTGTTTATTTGAGGCAAAGGCAGATAATTGTAAGTGAATTGAATAATAATGTATTTAAGGAAAATAAAATGTTATCAAATGCATACAATAAAATAATACAAATTCTTAATACCATATATCACATTATCCCTATCTATCTGTAATAAGACTGTTATGTGGGTATATGCTTAGAAATGATACAGGTGAGGTTATATGGTAGATCTGTTTTCATCTTTTTGAAAAAGTGGCAGACAACATTTTATTCTAAAGTGCATAAATATCCTGTTTCCCTCACACTTATGCCAACCTTTGTCTTCTTTTGTATTTTTGAAGATAGTTATTCTGATTATAGTGACACAGAATAATAACAAATTTTGAATATGTATTTATCTGATAGTTAAGAGTGTTGATGATGAGAATCTACCTGGGACACAGCCTGCAGAGATGATTTGCCTACTGTCTGCCTAGCCTGATTGTCTAGGTCTGAGCTCATTCCTTGGTCTAGAGGAGCTTTGTGGGATGATAAGAGTGTACTACTTCTCCATGGAAACATCTGAGGCCACCAAAACACACCATCTTGAAACCTTGCCCCACCAAATCCCTTCCCAGGTGGGCCCTCCTGAGACACAGCCTGCAGAGGTAGGTTGTACTTCTAGAGCTCCACTGTCTAGCTCAGGGATCACTTCTCAGTCTGAATGAATTTTACATGACCTTAAAAAAATCCTGCTTTGCCATGGAAACCTTCAGAATTACCAAACCTAACCAGTCTGGAACCCTACCCAACAATCCCATCACAGTCAGATCCATCTACCATCCCAGTTGGTATGCCTGGGACATAACTTGCAGAGGTGAGTTGAGTATATTCTCTTGAGCCCCACTGTCTATCTCTGGGCTTATTTCTTGGTTTGAAGGAGTGTTACAGGACCTCAAGAGTTTGCTTCTTACCATGGAAAACTTTAGGGTCTATAAGACTAACCACCTTGGAATCCTGCTCCAACAGTCCCTTCCCAGTGAGGTCTAACTCATACACATCCTGTAAAGGTGAGTTACACACTGTCCTCTGAGAAACATTGTCTATCTCTGGGCTTGCTATTTAGTCCTGAGAAACCTTGCAGGACCCCATGATCAATATACTACCCCTTGGACACCTCTAGAGACCCCAAGAACTAGCAGCTTGGAACATTTAACCATTAATACTTTGCTAATGTGGTCTGTCTGAGGCACAGGCATCAGAGTCCATTACCCTGACTCCCATATAGCAAAAAAGACATGGAAAAACAGATGCCTAAAGGATATTAGAATACAATCAACAAGAAATAGGGCAATATGCTATTACCAGAGTCCAGCTATCCTGCTACAACAAACCCTATATATATCCTAAAGAAAGTAGAGCACAAGAAGAGGATCATAAATCCAAACTTATATAGATGTTAGAGGACTTTAAAAAGGACATTAAATCCCTCAAGGAAATACAGGAAAAATATATACAAATAGGTAGAGGCATTAACAAAGGAAGCAAATAAATATAAAGAAATACAGGAAAATACAAATAGGTAAAGGATATGAATACAACTGTCCAAGACCTGAAAAAGAAAATTGAAGCTATAAGGCAAATACAAACTGAGGCAATCCTAGAAATGGGAAACCTGGGAAAGAGATCAGGAACTACAGGCATAAATGTCATCAACAGAATAAAAGAGATAGAATAAAAACTTTCAGGCATAGAAGATGCAATAGATTTCTGAGTTCGAGGCCAGCCTGGTCTACAGAGTCAGTTCCCGAACAGCCAGGGCTACAAAGAGCAGAGAGAAATCCTGTCTCAAAAAATACAAAACAAAAACAAATGAACAAAAAAACAAAAACAAAACAAAACAAAACAAAAGATCTAATAGAACTAATAAATATATTGGTCAAAGAAAATGCAAAATCTAAGTTTATAACATAAAACATCCAGAAAATTTGGGACACTATGAAAAGACCAAGCCCAAGAATAATAGGAGTAGAAGAAGGAGAAGATTCCTGGCTGAAAGTAAATAAAATATCTTCAACAAAACTTAAAAGAATTTTTACCTAATCTAAAGAAAGAGATGCTATAAACATTCAATAAGCTTACAGAACACTGAACAGATGGGACTAGAAAGGAAAATTTATAAGCTATAAGTGAAAAAGGCAAAGCAGCATATGAAGGCAGACTTAACAGAATTACACCTCATTTTACAACTGAGATTCTAAAATTTATAAAGCCTGGGTAATGGTCCTACAAATGCTAAGAGACCAGAGACATCAGGCCAGACTACTACACCCAACAAATCATTTAATCACCATCGATGGAGAAACCAAGATTTTTCATGACTAAACTAAATTTAAACAATATCTGTCTAGTAACACACCTCATGATGAAAGTCCCAGACAGATCAGGGATACAGTGTGTATAACTAAAGGCAATATACAGCAAGCCAATAGTCAATAGCAAATTACCTGGAGAGAATTTTAAGCAATTCCATAAAAATTGCAGACAAGACAAGGCTGATTATTCTCGCCCTATTTATTAAATATAGTATTTAAAGCTCTAGCAAAAGTAATGATAAGACAACAAAAGGAGATCAACAGGATACAAATTAGAAAGGTAGAACTCAAAATATTACTTTTCATAGATAATATAATATAATACCTGCAAGTAAACCTCAAAATTATACCAGAGAATTCCTACACCTGATAAATATGTTTAGCAAAGTGGCTATATAAAAATGTAACTCAAATAAATTAGTAGCCCTCCTTTATACAAATGATAATTGGACTGAAAAATAATTTAGGGAAATGGTACCTTTTGCAATAGCCACAAATAATATAAAATAACTTGTTATAACTATAATCAAGTAAGTGAAAGGCCTGTATGATAAGAACTTCAAGTCTCTGAAAAGAGATCAGAAAACAGAAAGATCTCCTATGCTCATAGATGATTAAGAATAACAATGAAAATGGTCATCTTACCAAAATCAATCTACAGATTCAATGAAAACCCCATAAAGTTCCAAGGAAATTGTTTATAAAAATTGAAAGTACAATTTTCAACTATATAGAGAAAAGTTAGCTAAAATGATACTTAACAATAAAAGAACTTCTGGAGGTATCACTATCCCTAACCTCAAGCTGTAGAATAGAACAATAATAATAAAACTGGCATGGTATTGGTTTAGAAACAGATAAGTCAATCAATAGAATGAAATAAAAGATCCATAAATAAACCCACATACCAGCAGCCACCTGATTTTTGGACCATATAATGGAAGAGGAAGAGTATCTTCAAAAATGGTGCTAATTTAACTGGATGTCTAAAAATAGGAGAATGGTAATATATCCATATTGATCACCTTGCACAAAACTCAAGTTAAAATAGGTTGAAGACCTCCACATAGAAGCAGATACACTAGATCTAATAGAACAGAAAGTTGGGAATATCTTTGAACTCATGTGCACAGCAGATAACTTCCTGAACAGAATGCCAATTGCTTAATCACTAAGGTCAAGAATAAATAAATGGGACCTCATGAAACTGAAAAGCTTCTGTAAGGAAATTGACACCATCATTGGGACAAACCGACAGCCTAGAGATTGGGAAAAGTTCTTCACTAACCCTATACCTGACAGAGGACTAATATCAAATTATATAAAGAACTCAAGAAGTTAGACACCAAAAGTACAAACAATCCAGTTTAAACATAGGGTACAGAGCTAAACAGAATTCACAACAGAACAATCTCAAATGGAAAAGAAGCACCTAAAGAAATGTTCAACATCCTTAGTCATCAGGAAAATGCAAATAAAAAGGACTTTGAGATTCCACCTTATACTCATTGGGAATGGCTAAGTGCAAACTGTCAAAGGACCACACATATGGGCAAGGTTGCTGAGCAAGAGGAAGACTCTGCCACTGCTGGTAGAAGTGCAAACTCATACAATCACTCTGGAAATCAACGAGATGGTTTCTCAGAAAACTGAGAATACTACTACCTCAATATCCATCAGTAACTTTGAACATATACCTAATGTATGACCTACCTTTCCACAAGGACATTTGTTCAGCTATATTCATAGCAGCTTTATTTGTAACAGCCAGAAACCGAAAATAACCTAGATGTCTCTCAACTGAAGAATGGATAAAGAGAATGTGGTTCACTTACAGAGGAAAACTACACAGCCATTAAAAACAAGGACATTATGTCTTTTCCAGGAGCATGGTTAGAACTTGAGTATGCAGGAGAGGGTGGGTTGATGAGCAGGTTGAGTGGGGAGTGGATAGGTTGGTTTTTGTTGTTTTGTTTTGTTTTGTTTTTGTTGTTGTTTTGGTTTTTTTTGAGGGGAAACCAGGAAAGGGGATAATATTTGAAATGTAAATAAAGAAAATATCTAAAAAAATAAAAAATAAAAAATAAAAAAAAAGAACTTGAGTAAAGAGAATATCTTCCTGAGTGAGGTAAGCCAGACCCAAAAGAACTGGGTTGTATAGACTCACTTACAGGTGGATATTAACCATAAAGAATTGGATAACCAGGCTATGATCTACAGATCCAAATAAGCCAAATAACAAAGAGGGCTAAGTGAAGATAGTTGAATCTTTCTCAGAAGTGGAGGTGGGTTAAGGTGAGGGGATAGATATAAGAGGTCAGTAGAAGGAAAGACCAGGGTGGAAGAGAAGATGGAGATGGGAGTGGGGCAGGAGGGAGGCAATCATATGTAGGGACAGCAGTGGAGAAAGAAGGGAAATTAGAGATGAGAGCAAATTCTTGTTTGTGCTAGAGACCTCAAAAGGTTGGAGTCTCCAGAGCATGTGGAAGGTGACTCTAGGTGAGACTCCTAGTAGTGGGGTATGTAGATCCTGAAGAGGCCACCACCTTTAGCCAGGCAGAACTCCCAGGGTTGGGATAGGTCAGACTTCCTACCATAAAATATTTGATGCAAAATGTATCCTTCCTACAACATGTACAGGGATAAAGATAGAGAACAAACTAAGGGAATGACCAACCAATGACTACCCCAAATTGAGACCCATCTAATGTGCAAGAATCAGTCCCTGATACTATTAATGATAGTCTGTTATGCTTACAGACAGGAATCTAACATATCTATCCTCTGAGAGGTTCCACCCAACAGTCAGTGCAAAGAGTTGCAGAGACTCACACCCAAACATTAGATGGAGTTTGAGGAGACTTATGGAAGAATTGGGAAAAGAACTGAGGACTCCCAAGAGGAAAGAGACTCCACAAGAAGACCAATAAAATCAACTGAGCTTGACCCTTGAGGTGCTCCCAGAGACTGAATCAACAACCAAAGAGTGAGTACCAGCTAGACCTGGACCCCCTGCACAAGAGTGCAGCATGATGAGCAGCTTGTCTTCATTCAGGTTCCCCCACAACGGCAGGGCATATAACTGAGCCTGTTGTCTGCCTGCCTGCCTGTGAATTCTGTGCCCTGAAATGGGATGCCTTGCCTGACCTCAGTAGAAGAGGATGCTCCCAATCCTGCCGAGACTTGATGTGCAGAATGGGAAGTGTGATTGGGAGGAAGACTTGCATGAGAGTGTACTAGGAGTAGCAGAGGCTGATATTGGGATGTAAAGTAAGTAAATAAATTATTTTGATAAGTAGAAAATAAAGTAAATGCAATTTTAAAAAAAGTTAATGATTTTTAATTTTTTTTTAGTTATGTTTTACTTGTTTTGAGAAATCTCTGTTCAGTTAAACTGCTAGAAGAAAAATAAAAATAAACAGTATTGTACAAGATATATATGTACACACACATGCACACACACACACACACACACACACACACACACACACACATATATATGTATCTTGACTACTTTCAGTAAAGGACGCCATTTGCAAGGAATTTCGGTCAATACTTGACATCAATATATCATAAAATTTAAAACCTTCTGTATAGTTAAGAAAACAGGAAAGTACAGAGAAAACACATAAAATCAGAAATAATCTCTCTCTCTCT
>JADRCD010027798.1:0-13441 GCA_019843815.1 Montemys delectorum
ACATTCAGAAATGTGAATTGTATAGCACATTTGAGTTTCATTGCTGGATTTCTCCAAGGTGAAAGAGGATAAGCAGCTATTAACTAGGTAATGAACAGGTGATGGGTTTCAAAGCTCTACATCACTTCGCAATTCCTGCCATGTAGAATGGCTGGCCTGTTCTGAAAAACTAGTCTTGACAGCAATTTAGAAAAGGAGCTAATTTGAATAGGCAGTTTAGTCTCTAATGTCTTACTAAAAACAGATTCCCTTCCTGGTGCTATCTGCTCTGACTTCCACTGTGAAAACAGTGTTTAAGCCAAATTATAAAAACCTGGAATAAGTAAAGGCCAGAAACCATTAAAAGGCTATTGTATTTGCTGTAACATTTGGTTTTAATTCTCTTTTGCTTCTCATGTAACCTCTCAGGTGACCTAATGTGCTTGGGCATGTCAAGAATAATGGAGAGAAAAAGAATACTTAGTTGAAATTCATAAAAATGTACATGAAAAAGACATTTTCAAATTATATACTTTATTAATTATTAAATATATCCTGTGTGCATTTTATTTAATTACCTTACTAGGAATAGGTTAAGGCCAGATTTTCTTATATACTGTATAGGGCTGTGATGTCCATTACAGCAGTGAGCAGGCACATGCAGCTATTATACACTTGATATGTAGGTGTGTCAAACAAAATGTACAGGACTACTTGATAGGTCACTCAGTAGCACAGCACTTGCTTGCTATGTGCAATGCTCCAGGTTCCATGTCAGTAACTACTTGAACAGAAGTACACTGTAAGTGTAGAACATATATCTGAATTTGAAGACTCAAAACAAATAATAGATAATTTGATATTAATAATTTTTACATCATTTATATATTGACATGATAATATTTTCTATATTGGATTTACTCAAGTATATATACAATATTAGTATTGTTTTTCATCTTATTGTGGAAATTTAAATAATTAAAAACTGCATCATCATATTAGTAGTCAATGTTTACAAAAAGAAAATGGATGGACCTAGAGACGAAGTTGATCAAAGGCTTTGTTGTTTCTAAACTTTCCAATGGACTTTCAAGTAGTATTCCAATAAAGCTAGTCACCTGTTGGCCCCTCACCAGGAAAATGAGTATTGGTGTGCTACAGTCAAACCCCAGATCATATTTTACTGTTCAAAACTTACTGTGTCTGACAAATATTCAATGCTCCATAAATATTTATTGAATTAGTAATGACTTGCATTGTTATATTTCATTAGCCTAAGAGTCAGAAATTTTGTCATTCATTCCAAGCTGTACAAAAACTACCTTTGTAGTCTGATACAAACATTTCCAGTTTTTATTTCTTTTGTTTAAAATATTTATTTATTTATAATATGTAAGTATACTGTAACTGTCTTCAGACACACCAGAAGAGGGCATCAGATCCCATTACAGATGGTTGTGAGCCACCATGTGATTGCTGGGATTTGAACTCAGGACCTCTAGAAGAACCGTCAGTGCTCTTACCCTCTGAGCCATCTCTCCAGCCCCCATTTTTTTTGTTCCTAAGGTTTTCTTTTGTAAAATTCAATTTACTATGGTAAATGAAGAATTTTGAACTCTGGCATGTTTTATCATGTGACTCCATATTCCTATTCTACTTGACCGAAAGAATTCTAATCCCTAGAGTGGCACAGGGTCCTTTGTTTTATTCAAGATGTGTTACTGTGTAGTTATCTAGATATCAAATTGATTATTTCTTTGTCATAAATATTCTAACTTGGGCAAGGATTTTGAAACACATAGGGTTTCATATATAATTCCTGTTTCATAAGAAACCCATAGTCTCCTTCTATCTCTCCATCTCTCTTCTCTGTTTAAAATTAAACACTATCAATCATTGTTGATCACTGTTGATGAAATTTATCTTTGATTGCATCAAATGTCATTATACTGTCATAAGAAGAGGAACTAGATCAATTTGTTGAGTCATTTAGGAATGTGATAAATTATTAGATATCATAGAAATCCTGTCAACACTTAATGCTTTCTCTGTGTTATTCAATTCATAATATGCTTTATGTTCCTGTTAACATATGTAATAGAAAGTCCTACTTTAGCTCCCATACTTTCAGTTATTGGCAAGGAAGTTGAATAATATGTGACAAGAAATAGATCTCTTTAGCTCATTTAACATATGTTCTGGTTTTGCATTTGTGCTTCAAGCCTTACTATATTTATCACTTTATACATACACTCTGTAACCCTGTCCTTTATTCATTTATTATTCTACTAGTAACGAGGACTATAAATACTCAAGGACTCCAAGCGGTTTCAATTGCTTTATGTTGTGTAGTGAATACCTACTTGACCTCATTTAATTAGATTATTTCATCAAAAAACTGAAAAGACTACTGTGGATGTGACACAATTAGTTGTAACTACAAAATTAGGATGTATAGAGTTCCTATACATGAGATAGAGTTCCACTAGAATTTAGAAAAGGCAGGCTTACAGCATTTGACATTAGAGAAAACCTAGAGTACACCATACTGTCTTTTCTGTTACAGTAGCACTTAGATGTGATTAAAAAGGGCAAGCAGGATGAATGAGGCAAAACCTGGTATAAAGAAAACACTGAAGTCAAGTGAATGAAACATCAATACTACCTTAAGGATTGATTTCTAGCCAAAAGATTCATAGGGTGTAATTTTCAGATTACTCTCATCTTAAGGAAACTTCTATGAGAATTCCTGCACATTTGAATGATATGAAACATGTAACCAAGTATTGTAGACACTATTTTAAGTGAATGGGGGAAAGTAAGTGACTTTCAGTAATTAAAGAACATAGTTATATGTAAGTATTGTAAATGCCACAATTGATGTAAGAGACATTATTGCTTGAGTGGCAAAGCCACTCATTGCCAAACAATAGTCATTAAGCTCAATGACCTGAGTCATTCTCCTATAAAGGCTAGACAAGACAGTGCAGTTAAGGAAAAGGGATCCAAAGGCAGGCAACAGAGTCAGAGACAGCCCCTGCTCTTGCTGTTGACAGTCCCACATGAAGACCAAGCAACACTTCAGTTACATATGTGTTGGGGGCCTACATCCAGCCCTTTCCTGTTCTTTCATTGGTGGTTTAGTCTCTGTGAGCTCCTATGGGCCCAGGTTAGTTCATTCTGTAGGTTATCTTGTGTTGTCTTTGACCCCTTTGGCTCCTTCAGTCTTTCCTTCCCTTCTTTCTCAAGTTTCCCAGAGCTCCACTTAACATTTGTCTGTGGGTCTTGACATCCGTTTCCATCAACTACTGGATGAAACCTCTTAGCTGACAGTTATCTTAGGTTCCTGTGTGCAAATATAGAAGAATATTATTAATAGTGTCGTAGATGGGATCTCTCTCATGTCATGGGTCTCAAGATTAACAAGTCATTGGTTGGATATTTCCTCAATTTCTACTCCCTCTTAATCTATGCAGGGAAAATTGTGGGTTTAAACTTTGTGGCTGAGATTTTGTCCCCATTCTGCCCTTGGTCATCTTGCCTGGTTGCCTGGTTATAGGTTGTGGCTTTTTCAAGTTCCATATCCCCTACTGATAGGAGTCTTAGCTAGGGAGACCCTCATAGATTCCTTGGAGTTTCCAAGGTTCTAGGTTTCTAACTTTTCAGAATGCCCATCTCACTGATTCCAGTTCTGTCTCCTAGATCTCTCTCCCTCCATCCTCCCCACACTTGATCCCTCTGGTTCCCCTCCCTTTCCCTCTCCCAACTAGTTCCTTCCTTTCATCCAACTCTGTTGTTTATTTTCTCTTCTCAGTGAGATTCAATCATCCCTCCTTGGTTACTCCTTGTCACTTAGCTTCTTTGAGTCTGTGGATTGTAGCAAATATAAGCTGTACTTTATGGCTAATATCTACTTGAAAGTGTGTACTTACAACATGTGTCTTTCTGGGTCTAGTTACTTCACTTGGAATGATCTTTTTTGTTTTCATCCATTTGCCTACAAGTTTCATGATGTCATTGTTTTTAATATCAGAGTAGTATTCCATTGTGTAAATGTACTACAGTTTTTAAAATCAGTTCTTCAGTTGAAGGACATCTAGACAACTTAAAAAATTTCTGGCTATTATGAATAAAGTTGCTATAGGTGAACAAACATCCTGTGGCATGGCAAAGCATTTTTTTGGATATATGCCCAGGAGTCTTTGTCTTGAGGTAAAACTATTCTCAATATTCTGAGAAACAGCTACATTGATTTCCAAAGTTGTCATACAATTTTGCACTCCCACTACCAATGGAGGAGTGTGTGCATTGCTCCATATCCTTGTCAGCATGAGCTGTTGCTTAAGTTTCTGATCTTAGTCATTCTGACATGTTAAATGGAAGATTTTTTTAGGTGCTTTTCAGTCATTAGAGACTGCTATGTTGAAAATTCTGTTTAGATCTGTACCCTATTTTTAATGGTGCTATTTGGATCATTGACATCTAATTTCTTGAGTTCTTTATATATCTTAGATATTAGCTCTTTCTCAAATGTAAGGTTGGTGAAGTTTTTTCCCACTCTGTAGGGCTGCTGTTTTATCCTTGGTGTTCTTTTCTTGCAGAAACTTTGTGGTTTAATGGGGTCCCAATTAATTATTTATCTTAGAGCCCAAGGTGTTGGTGTTCTGTTCAGGAAGTTGTGTCCTGTATCAATGAATTTAAGTGTATATCACCCACTTTCTCTTCTATCATATTTAGCATATTTATATTTATTTTGAGGTCCTTAATTGACTTTGGCTTGAATGTCTGCAGGATGATAGATATGGACCTATCAGCATTTTTCTACATGGAGACATCTAGTTCAACCAGTAACATTTGAAGAAGATGGTTTTTCCCCTCTGTATAATTTTGACATTTTGTCAAAAATCAAGGTGTGTGGGTTTACTTCTGGGTCTTCAATTCAATTACATCTATCAGCTAGTCTATTTTTATGCCAATACCATGCAGTTTTTATTACTATTTGCTCTGTATTACCACTTGAAATCAGAGATGGTAATAACTCCAGAAGTTCTTTTATTGTACAGTACTGTTTTAGATACCCTGGTGAGGGGGTGTGTTATTTCTTCATATGACATTAGTACTATTCTTTCAAGGTCTATAATGAATTATGTTGGAATTTTGATGGGAATTGTGTTGACTTATACAATTAAATAATATGGCCTTGGGTTTGTGTGTGTGTGTGTGTGTGTGTGTGTGTGTGTGTGTGTATACAATTAGGAGACTTCTTATGACTGCTCTAATATCCATAGGGGTTGTTGGTTTATTTAAATTGTTTACTTGAACTTTATTTGACTTCGGTAACTATTTAAAAATTATACGTTTCATTTATATTTTCTCATTTTGTTTTTAAAATAAGACATAGTAATTATTTGGATTTCCTCTGTCTATGCCCCCCTTTCATTTCTGACTTTGTTAATTTGGATACACTCTCTGCCTTTTAGTTAGTTTGGCTAACACTTTCTATCTTGTTGACTTTCTCAAGGAACCACTTCTGGTTCTATTGATTTTTTTGTATTATTTTCTTTATTCATAATTGATTAATTTTGGCCCTGATTTGGATTATTTCTTGCTTTCTACTCTTCTTTAGTGTGGTTGCTTCTTTTTCTTTTCTGGAGCATTCAGATATGCTTGTAAATTGCTTGTATGAGAACTTTCTAATTTCTTCATGGAGGCACTTAATGCTATGATCTTTCCTCTTAGCACTGCTTTCACTGTGTCCCGTAAGCTTGGGTATGTTGTACATTTACTTTCAGTGAATTCCAGAAAGTCTTTGAATTCTTTCTTATTTCTTTCCTGACCCAGTGGTCATTGAGTTTCCATGAATATGTAGGCTTACTGTTGTTTCTGTTGATGAAGTCCAGCTTTAATTGATGATGGTCTAATAAGATAGAATGGGTTATTTCTAATTTCTTGTATCTGTTCAGATGTTTTGTGGGAAATATCAAAAAAGATCACCCCTCAATCTCTCCTGGCCTGCAGGACCACTGCTCTAGCAACAGTACTGGCTTACCTCATCACTATGTCCTGGCAGGGTCCTGCTATTTTCTTCCAGTTAGCAAGATCATCTCACTTACATGCAGTGCCCCACACCCCACAGTCAGTCATTAGACACCTAGTTACCCAGTAGAAATATGAGTATGTCCCAGCAGTGTCCTGCTAATTTTTCTCAGCTTGTGAGTTCATTTTGCTTACATGCAAAGCCCCACACCCCACAATCAGCCATCTAGGGCCTAGTTACCTGATAGAAACATGACTCTTAAGGCTTAATTATCCAATCAGGTTTATATATCAATAAGATCAAAATTTACAAGATGCCAGTACAATAATTTCAGAGCCAAATGATAAAGTTAATGCTTTAACTCAATTATTCTAACCTTGTGAAAACCTTAGCTACCTGTGGCTGTTTAAAACCATGCAGGGTCTGGACCATCTTCCTGTTCGTCTGCTTCTATATTTCTTCTCCTGCTTTTCCTCTGACCTCTGATCTCTATCACTCCTCAACTTCCAGCTTAGCCTCCTTATTTCTGTCCAGTCACAAACCTGTCACTGCCCTAATGTGATTGGACAGAGAAAATGCTGCAACACAGATGTGCTTTGTGACTGACTACATGGTCAGTTTTGGAGAAGGTTCCATGAGGTACTAAGAAGAAGGTCTATTCTTTTGTGTTTGGGTAAAATGTTCTGTAGATATGTTAGGTCAATTTAAGTCAAATTGTCTGTTAGTTTCATTATTTCTTTGTTTAGTTTCAGCCTGAATAAATAGTCCACTAATGAAATAGCACATTGAAGTCTCTCATTATTAGTGTGTGGGATTCAATATGTGATTTAAGCCTTATAATGTTTCTTTTATGAATATGAATGCTTTTGCATTTGGGGCACAGATATTCAGAATTGAGATGTCATCTTTGTGAATTTTTCCTTTAACAAGTTTCAAGTATCTTTCTCCTTCTCTTTTGATTAATTTTGGTTGAAAGTCTATTTTATTAGGTATTAGAATGGCTTCCCCAGCTTGCTTCTTGTGTCTGTTTACTTAGAAAACATTTGTACTGCCCTTTAGTCTGAGGAAATTCTGTCTCTGTTGCTGAGATGTGTTCCTTCTGTGCAGCAGAAAATATTTTCTGGGTCTTGCAGTTACGAATTTTCTCTTTCTTCTATTCCTATTATTCTTAGGTTTGGTCTTGTCAGAATGTCCCAGATTTCCTGGATGTTTTGTGTCAGAAATGTTTTAGATTTAACATTTTCTTTGACTGGTTTATCGATTTTTTCAATTGTATCTTCCATGGGTGAGATTCTTTCTTCTCTTTCTTGTATTCTATTGATGCGGCTTGACACTGTAGTTTCTGCTGTCTTACCTAGGTTTCCCATTCCCAGGATCCCCTCTGTTTGTGTTTTCTTTATTGCTTCTATTTCCATTTTCAGGTAATTTTATTTTTATTTTATTCTTATTTTAGTCATATTTATTTCCTTCTCCTGCATGGTTACATTTTCCAATATTTCTTTAAGAAATTTATTCATTTCCTCTTTAAAGCCCTCTGTCATCTTCATAAGATTGTATTTAAAGACATTTTCTTGTTCTTTAGCTGGGTTAAGATATCCAGGATTTGCTTGCTATATAGTAAATTAGCTGGTTTCTGGTGGTGCCGTATTGACCTAGCTCTTTTTTTTTCAAGACAGGGTTTCTCTGTGTAGCCCTGGCTGTCCTGGAACGCACTCTGTAGACCAGGCTGTCCACGAGCTCAAAAATCTGCCTGCCTCTGCCTCCCAAGTGCTGGGATTGCTAGTTTTCTTAATCTCAATTTTAGCCATCTGTTTGTCCCTGGTGCTGGCAGGCCTCTTGGAATTCAGGCAGAGTTGTGGGTCAGAAAATGGAGTATTGGAGACAGGAGGTACTTTGCTGTTGCGGGGTTTGCCCTAAGGGGACCTAGCAAAGTAAGAACCTTGAGGCAAGTTCTTACCTGGCTGTCTAAATTACTGGTAAGCCCTTGAGTTATACAGGCAGAGTTGTGGGTTTGAAAACGTGGCTCAGAGGACAGGGTGCAGCTTATCACTGCTGACAGTGCCATAGGGGAACCTGGCAGGTAGGATATTGGGTGTGGAGGGGTCTCAGCCTGGATGTCTCTGATGCCATCAGTCCTCCAAGAATTCAGACAGAGATATGGGATGGACAATGGAATATGCAGGAGACAGGGTGTAGTTTACTGCTGCTGAGCTTTACAGAGGGAACCAGCAGGCAGAGGATTGGTGGTAGCAGGGAAGGGGGTCTCACTTGGTTGTCCCTCCTGCTGGCAGGTTTCTGGAAGTACAGGTAGAGCCTTTGGCCATAAAATGGAGCAGGTAGGGGGTAGAGCACAACTCATTATTGCTGGTCTTGCCCAATTGGATTAGGATACTGTTTTGATACATACTAACTAGTGTCCTGCAGCTTGTATAAAAGGATGTAAACTTGGAAGAGATAAAAATATAGACCAAAATATATTGCTCATAAATATTTATTTATACATTTTATTGCTTTTAAGCTCTTTTATGCATATGCGTAAATATATATTCTTATTTTGCTAAAAATTGATTGTGGAAATGATTAGAATAGTTTCCCACACTAGTGAATATCACATCTTTTCCACAGTAATCTTACTTCAAACAATAGCTAAGTACTAGTGTGGGCTTATTGGCATTTTTATTTATCAGAGTAATGCTAGACCATGGCTAATCAGCAATAAAATTACATGTCTATAGCATAACAACAAAGGTTTGTTTCTTCACAAATCAATATTGTTTAGATGTACAGACACTCCTCTCTGCAATGCCTGAATATTCTGTTTACTTCTTTATTAACACAAGGATTTCAAGGTCATTGAAATAGAAGACAAGGATGAAAACATAAGAAAGCAAAGCTGTTTCAGACTGGTAGTGACATATGTCTCTTTTGCTCCCATTTCATTGCCCAGAGCTAGTCATAGTCTTGAACCTATCCCAATCTAATTATGAGAAAAGCTATAAAATGTAAGAAAATACATAGAATCTTGCTTAGCACTCCCTATGACACATCTTTGAATCTGCATATTTGAGGGCAATTACCTTTATTGGTTATACTATTGTAATGTTTTTTTCTCATTAATCTTTTTGAAAATGTTTATGAGTGATATTAATATGAAAAATGGTTTTCAAAGGTATTAAGACCTACTATTTTCAGTAAACTTATACAATTTTTCAATTTTCTTTTAAATATTTTATATGCTTTATGAAATCCTAACATTCCTAACTATATTGGGTTAGATATATTAATCATTTATTTTGTGGCTCTGCCTTTGGAATCATATTTAGAAAAGAGTACATAACCACCTATGTTATTTTCTCATACTTTTTATCTTAATTTAACTGTTTAATTACTTAATTTGTTGTTTCTTTGTATGATATAAGATAAAGCAAGTCTATATTTAACCTAGATGGCATTCTAATTTATTCAATATTCATAAATCAGCTTATATAACAACTACCGTAATTCAACAGTATGAACAAGTACTAGAGCAAGAGTCAGAACCAAACATTCACTGCCTAATCTTAGAAATTGACATTCTATAAGCCCTGTCTAATTTTACTTATTAGAAGCATATAAATAAATTTACCCCACACAAAAAGAGAGACATTATCCGGTATCTATTAGATACATACATGCATATATACAAATATAGACACAATATATGCATATGTGCATAATTATAGATAGACATAAACAGATTAATGAAAGATTTTTATAGAAATTGACTCATGGGGATTTGGAGGAAAAGAAATAACTATTAACTTCCATTGTTAAGCTGAAGAGTCTGTCTAAAGACCTGAAAGTGAGGATAGGTGATGATTTAATTGTAGTCCAAAGCGAAAGGACTGAGAATTAAGGGCTCTAAAGTTCAAAGCAGGAAGTAATATGTGTCTCAGTTCAACAAGAGACAGAAAATAGTTTTTTTCTCTGCCTTCTTATAATGTTTAACCCTTTTCAAAAATTGAACACTGACCATCCAGAATCGACAAAGGAAAAATCTCTACTTTATCTACTGATTCAAGTGCAAATATTTGCAGAAACATCTCATAAGCTCATTCAGGAATATCCTTTCACCAAAGTGATATGGTTATCTTTTAGCCCAATCAGACCGACATATAATACAGAACATCACAAGAGGTGATTACACTTAGATGTGAATGTTAATAGATAACAAACAATGGAAAGAATTATAGAATCAAATTACCAAAATTTTTAAAACAGAGGCACTAAAATTTATCCAATATTATACAGTAATAAAGAATTATTTTGACGTGTAGACTTTGTAGAAGGAGAACTGGAATTAAGTCTATGCTTTGGGAATTTTAATCCATGCCTTATACCACCTCACTTTACTAACCTCTGAAGAGTGTGAATGTGGTTATAGAAACAATCCTCTAAAGTCATAGAATTAACTATCATCTAAAATATTATGTATAATGTATCCATTAAGATCACTTGATGAAAAAAATCCTTAAACATTACAAATAATAATTCCTTCTAAGATGCTTAAGGACTCTGTAAAACTTTAAATACAAACTGACATTAAAATCTCTGAGGTTTTTTTCTATAAAGCCACATTTTATATTTTCCAAGCATATGATTAAAAATATGAATAATTTAAAGCCCCTATGTTTCAAAGACTTTTCTGAAACTTTATGAAAACATTTCACAAAAAACAAGAATACAAGTAATTTAAACTAAATTCTTTCAGATTGTTTGGTAATCATAAATATACTCTATACCTTGGTAACTTCTTTAAAATTCTAGTTTGTAAAACATGAAAGCTACTGATTTTTTAAGTTTAATTAAAAAAATATCTCTTAGCAATGTGGAGTAGACAAAGTATATTACCTAATGATGTAAGTAAGCTCCACAGAGACCAACAATTTCCCCTTAGTTTCACATTTCAGCCCAAGTATCCAGATCTGTCTTCCACAAGCTCATGATATAAGAAAATTATGATTGCTTCAGAAAATAGAACTTCCCTTCCATATCCCAAATGTTTTTTAAAAGTCTCTCCTTCCACTTACCCTGAAGATACTTGAAATACTTTAAAATTCATTTATGTTGTAAATCATTTATAAGAATTTAGTTGTAAAAATACTAGACACCATATTCCAGCTGGCACCTAGTCAAAAATGTTTTCCATATTATTCTATTATCATCTGGTTACAATACTCCTGACTCTGTGTATTCAATTAAAAATTATCAACAAAGGGATAGCTTACAGTTTAAGAACACTTGTGTTCTCATCATCCTGATGATGGCTGAAACTATCTCATGAGCTGGAGTATTGAGAGAAAATGTGAAGAAAATTAAGTCAGCCTAGCACGTCTCTACTTCTGGGGAAGCAATGATAGAAACTAATGTGCTTGGCCACAATCTGTTTGCCAATGTGATAAGTTCAAAAGCAGAGTTCTAAAGTAAATGCTGATTTTAGTTAAAAAAAAAAAACAATTAATTTAGTTGTAGCTTTTATTGCTCTTTTAAATAACCTAGTTATTCGGCCAACAAATAAGTCACTTATTCTCATCAGAGTTCATGTACAGGTAGTATATGTTGGTACTCCAGTGTCATCATCTCTTGAATACTCTGAAGAAACTTGGTTTTAGAATTGTTGAAGAATCACAGATGGTTCTGTTCAGTTGCTCTAGTGGAAAAGCCCACAATTGGGCTTCTGATTTCCATTGAACTCCATTTGCAGAGCTTTAAGTTTGAGGACAAATGGTACTGAAATAAATATATGAGGAGAAGAAAATAGAGTTTTCTGGAAGTGTCTGAGCTGCACAGTAAATGAAGCAATCAGGCTTTGATTCAGGACTTAGATGAGTAAAGTACAAGTATTTCAGATGTGAAGATCAGGAGACAGGTATAACCCCCACCAGACTCCAAAGCAATAACACCCTTTCCTGATGACCTTCTAATATTATTATGTTGGAGAAAGATGCTTAAAAATTATTAAATTTTATCCATTTCCCAGAAGCTGTCTTTATATTTATCTGTATAGGTAGGCCAGCATTTGGGGACTATCACTATACCATGAAAACACAGATCCAGATCCTGACTTATTGACTAGGTGATAGAGGACAACATGTCGTTAATGAAATGATGGAGGGAAAGAGTATGTTTTTTACCTGAGGGTGATGATAGGGGTGGATGTTTAGATCTGTTAGATACAGTGCCCGATTCTTTCCTAGTTAGGTGGGAAGGCTTTGAGATACAAAGCCTACTCCTGTTTGCTTGTAAGTATTTGACTCCTTGATATAGGAAGAAGATAGAAGAGCAAAGCCTTTTCAAGTAAATTATTTTTATATCATTTGTACAGACTTTCAGAAGACTTTCGAGACAAATTAGACTTCCTAGATAAAAACATCAGAGTTTATGCAGATATCAAATTTGGCCTTGGTTCATATTAGCTGTCTGATCTACATGACTTCTTTAAGCTTCAGTTTTCTTTGTGAATTAGGGATAGCAAGAGTGCCTAGTTGGCAGAGCCTTCTCGAGGAATTAATAGAATAGTATTTAATAGTTTGTTTGACACATAGTGAAGTGCTAAGACATAGTATTCTGCTGTGTTTACTTGGTGTTTCAAGTTGCTTAAGACAAGATTTTATTCAGCTTGTTTCTTCTTGAATTCTGCACTTTTTCATGTTTCCAAACATATCCTTAACCTCTGAATGTAATAAACAATATGCAGTACAGATGTGTAAAATAATGAATAAGGTTATAATCAAATATTATTTTAACAGTAATTTTAATTGATATGTATTTGTTTCTATTTATGGAATCAAGTACAAAATGTGAAAGGGTCAAAGGAAGGTAATTCCAACTTTCTTCTCCTAAAATGGTCATAATTTCAATGTGCTGGCCGTGTTAGACCTCTTTTAGTCATTTTGAAATATATACTAAAATGTTGAACAATATAGTTATTTCTTTTAACTAAATGTATAAAATCTAACTGTGTACTAGCATTAACTATAAACCATACTAAACAACAATGAAAGTCCCAATGGAGCAGCATTTGAAACATAATCCACACTGAATTATGCTTGTGATTCAGGCTTCCAAGATATCTTCACATTAAATAGCTTCCTTTTTGTTTTTCTTCTGCATTCTATAGTGAGAATAAAACTATATATTTCCCACTAGTTAAAGGTGCTGCCTTTCAGTTTTTTAAGCCTGCCATTTGACTGACTTAGACACACAGAGAAAAACTTCCCAAAAGTGACAGAAAGGTTGGAAGGCTTTTTTTCTGGTTGTTCATGTCTCAAAGGTAAAAGCTGTACAGTAGTTTGACTCTTTGTAGTTGTATTTCTCCAGTCAGAACTCTTGAAAGGTTTTGCTTTTCTTGTTGTTCACTTTCTTTATTTAATTAGTCTACCTAAA
>JADRCD010027816.1:0-10619 GCA_019843815.1 Montemys delectorum
GAATTATTTTAATGTATGAAATTTTTTGTTCTACTGTGGTTATTCATTCCTCATATTAGATAGAACTTTGCTTCAAAAGTGTGGTCGCTAGACAATCAGCATAAATACCACCTGGGGATTTTCTAAAAATTAACCCAAACCCCAACATTTACTGATGTGTTTGCATTTTTAAGAACATATCGATGTAGTTTATAATAATATAGAATGCAAAAGAAGTATAAAACAATGTATTCATCTAAGAAAATATTTTAGTGTATTGAATACATATGTTCATCAGATATATACATATTTGTGCTCCTTTAGGACAACATTTGGAGATACCTAGTCTCAGCATAACCATTTTAAGGACAAACCCAAATAAAATAAAAAAAAATCAACACTAAGACATAGGAAGACTAAATGTCACACTAAGTGGTCAAAGCTTAATTAGAAGCTAGAGGTGAGGCTTTAATCCAGTCAATTTCTCTCAACTACATTAGACATGCTTTTCTTCATAACTATTTTTTTAATTATACACAGTATGAAATCTACTATTTTCTTTTTTTCATAAAAAATTAAGACAAAAACATAGGAGGCTGAAACATTTGTACCTTCCATAACATAGTGTATTTCAAAATAGATTATGTTAAAATTTCATCAGGGAAAACTTTTTCTAGGAGTATACAAAAGGGAATTTCCACTGTTATTAAAAACACTTTTATAAAGATAATTTGAATTTGCTATAGCAGGTTTATTT
Organism: Montemys delectorum; assembly: GCA_019843815.1. NCBI lineage: Eukaryota > Metazoa > Chordata > Mammalia > Rodentia > Muridae > Montemys > Montemys delectorum. The sequence goes on from JADRCD010027816.1 coordinate 737, forward strand.
CTCCTTTACAAAAGCAACATAATATAGCTAAAGTAACTCTGGAAATTCAGTTTATGTGTGGGGGTAATGTTGCCTATTCTGTGGTCTTTCAGTCTCTGTTCCCAAAGAATTCTGCTTTCATCTTATATTGAATACAAATGTATAGACAGATTTACTTTATTCTATTTGGTGCTATGGAATCTTTCTAGATGAAAGTTCCTTTGAAACCCTCAGGATATTTTGAGGACTTACATAGGTATTGAATTAGGCTCAGTGAGTTTAAGATTGTTCTCCATGGCATTTGGATATCAGATATTACATTTTATACACTAAACTGTTCTGTAAAACTATAACGGGAAAAGAAAACAATAGTTTGAAACAATGTAAATTTAAATAGAATTATAATATTTGGGTTTTATTCTACTTCAATACTGAAATTAAAATGTTCTACTTGAGTAAGTATAGGTATTTTGTGACATTTCCAATTTTTTCTGTTCTTCTGTAATTCATCTAAAATCAATCCTAGGAATAGGGGCTGTCACTACATTTGAAAACATTCATAATACCATAATATTTACGAGAGTTTTGGATTTTTAACATAGCTTTTATAGAGCATTGTTATTTATGAAAACTAAAAGTAAAAAACTAAATAAAATCTTAATAATTGATCTGACAAAGAATGATTTTTTGTTGTGTTGTATTTCATAAATATTTCTAATTAGTGCTGTATCAATGCTGGCTCATTTTATATCAATTTGATCAAGCTGCAGTAATCAGTAAAAAAAGAACCCCATTTGCAAAATCTCCACCAGATTGTCCTATGAATAAGCCTGTGGTACATTCTATCAGATTGGTTAATTAATTACTTTAATGTACTTCTTGTATTTTTGATATTAAAATATAATTATGTCATTTCCTCTTCCTTTTCCCACTTCAAACCCATCAATGTACCTCCTCTTACTCCTTTTTTCAAACTTATGATTTTTTATTATTAATGATTGTTTCATGTATGTACATATGTGCATGTGTATAAATAACACACACAGATACACACACAAACACACCCACACACCCACACACATATCCTCAAAAAATTAAGTCTTTAGTCTCTGTATAATATTAATTGCATGTATGTTTTCACAGTTGACAATTTGCACTGAACAACCAATCTTTCTCCTGGGTAAGTCTATTTGTCCCACTCTCAGATTTCCTTAGTTGTATGTGTAGGATTGATGTGACAAAGCCCTGCTCATTGTGGGAAATGCCGTACCTGGGATGGTGATCCTAGGTTCTATAAGTCACACTGAGGGGCTGGAGAGATGGCTCAGAGGTAAGAGCACTGACTGCTCCTCCGAAGGTCCTGAGTTCAGATCCCAGCAACCACATGGTGGCTCACAACCATCCGTAATGAGATCTGACGCCCTCTTCTGGTGCATCTGAAGACAGCTACAGTGTATTACGTTGGAGCTAGCAGGATCAGAGGGAGTAGGGCAGTCCTGAATTCAATTTCTAGCAGCCATATGATGGCTCACGGTCATCTGTACAGCTACAGTGTACTCATACACATAAAATAAGTAAATAAATCTTAAAAAACAAAATAAAACAAAACTACACAACATATATAAAGCAATAGCTTAAAAAAAAGGAAGACACACTGAGCAAACCCTTAGAAAAAGTCTGTAAGTAGTATTTCTTGATGTTCTCTGCATCAAGTCCTGCCTCCAGCTTTCTGTTATAGTTTATCTCAGCAATAGAAACCCCAATTAAGACAGTGTTATTTCAACTGTTTTTTTTTTTTTTTGATAATTTCTTTATTTACATTTCAAATGTTTTCCCCTTTACAGGTCTCCCCTTGGGGAACCCCCATCCCATTCTCACTCTTCCTACTTCTACGAGGGTGCTCCCCAACCCACCCACCCACTACTGTCTTCCCACCCTGGCATTCCCCTACCCTGGGGCATCGAATACCCTCAGACCCAAGAGCCTCTTCTTCCATTGATATCCAACAGGGCCATCCTCTGCCACATATGCTGCCAGTGCCATTGGTCCCTCCAGATCCTGTGCCACAGCATCCAGAGCTTAACTCCATTTCAAATATTTTAAGATAAACTTGTTAATGCAACTTCATCATCTTAATATAAAGTGGAAGCAGTTTAGCATGAATTACAAAAGATATTCAAAACAGATAGAGTTGAGTATAGTAGAGAATGAACAGGTAGTATATTCGAACATTTTCCTCTGTGACATTATTTTTAAATTTTCAGCACAGGAAAAATATAAATTATAAATTAATTGATGATTCCATGCAGCTTTCTAAGCAGGGAAGAATAGTGTAATGTTTGTTATAATTTAATATAACTTCATCAATTTCTCTAAAAAGACTTTTAAGTTATTTCTTATACTCATTTTAGAAGTAAGCAAACTGTAATGGCTTTTCATTGTATAAAATTCTAAATGAGAAACTTTGAATACAGTCTCACTACATATATAAAAAGTTTTCCATATGGATATATTACCACACTTCTCTTGGGCAATGATTACTATTTAAATTCTATTCTAGTTTACTCACAAGGCATTCATTCATTTAAATTGCAAAAAGTAGGTGCTTGCAAACATTAGTAACTGTTCTATTTTAGAACATGCTAAACATCACATTTTAGTTGAGGGCATTTCGCTGTTGATTAAAAAGTCTAAATCTCAGTTCTCATTTGCACTGTACAAAGATTAGACTAGAGGTCACTCAAAATATCAGGGAGTCTGAAATTCAAGAGCAATATAAAAGCCTATACCTGGACATTCACATTTTGAGGTTTTAATAGTTTTAAGATTATAATGGTGAGGAGGATCAGTATAATCCTTTCATTTTATAGGCAAGTAAAAGGGACATAGTGAGGTTAATAGATCTATCAAACATTGCTGTGTTAATTTCAATTCAGAGATGAGAGTTCTGTGTTACGGAAGGCAATGGCCTAAAATATGTGATCTGATTTTTTTTTTGTTGTGAAAAGATTTCATGAATAGTCATTACAAAATGAAGAAGTGTAATGATAATTATTGTTTAATATCCAATACTGTGCAAGTATGATTCAAAGAATTGTTTACAGACCCTCCATGTAAATGGCTCATCCGCTTTGAAAAACAGAAGATTGGTTTTCTCTTTCCTTCTTTCTATTACTTCCTTTCAGAGATCAGGCCTTCTATACCAAGTTTTAGATTTATAATTTGAGAATTTCCTATATGCCTATAATATGTTTGATCAAATATACTTCTACTTCTTCCCTCAAACTACTGTGTCCCCACCCCCATATTTCTTCTCCCACACAATGTACAGTACTTCGTCTTTTTTAGTAATTCACAGTCTAGCGAATGCTGGTAGTGTGCACATGGGTGTCTAAAGTACCTCTCTTGCTGCCAGTCTTCATTATACGTGTTTGTTGAAAATCAATTGCTGAATATGCCAACAGAGTCAAAAGGCATAGCTTCTCTCTTCCCCTTCTCAAACTCCCTCCTGGAAGCTGTTGTGATTTACAGCTTGACTCTTCTGCTGTTTTCTTACACACTCTCATAAAATTATCCTGTGCTTTAGAAAACTACAAATATGATTTAAAAGTCGGTTTTAAATAAATATTTAAAGGCAGTATATAAAACCATCAGCTTTGTCATATACATTGAAGTGATTTTCTAGGGAAAATAATAACTTATAATAGCTAATTTCATATGCAGTGTTTGGAAGAATATTTTAATGTAATCTGACACTTTCCAAAGTAACATAAATAAAAATATTGTGGCAGATAAATACCATGAAGTTACTGGCACTGAGACAACTTTACATTGATTTAACAGGTTATAAAACTGAGTCAGCACATACTTGTCACTTCTACTGTAGTCTCTATTGGAAAATTTCAACATCCAATAAAGTTGTAAAATTAAAATAGCAAAGATCACACTCACAGACTAGCCATAGTTATTCATAATGTAATGAATATACTGATATACTCACTGGATCTTGCATGTCAATGTGGGAAATAGTGAGAGTTGCAAGTTATTTTGCAACATAAAAGCATAAAGAAAACTCAGAATAAGTTTACTGTGACAATACTTATTCATTATAATTTATGTTTTATATTTAAGAGAATGGCAAGTGGCTAATATTCCTAAATATTCTAAGTCATTCAACAGTTGGATTTTGCCCCTCTTCTTATACACAATCTTTCAAAAAACTACAGAAAAGAAGTAAATGGCATATGATCTTGTTTTATAATCAAAGAAAAATGAGAAGAAACAGATAAAGGGAACAAACGACAGAAGGTCATAAAACAAATAGCTTCTCAACTCATAAATAATAGAAACATAAATGTCAAATGAACTTTATAATATGGTATAGGTAGTCTAATAAAAATTTAGAAGCACAGAAACGCTTATTGAACAGAGAAGGTTTCTGATTCTCTGCCACTGAAGGCTGTTATTCAATTTACTGACACTGGAGATCTTATGTCATTGGCTCTATGACAGCTGGTGCCAAGCTCCCAGAGCTTGTTGTTTTCAAACAGAAAAGTCAAGATAAGAAATTGCTTTACTTACAGAGGTCTACTTTTGAGTGATAAACCTCCATCTAATCCATATTGGATTTAAGATACTAAAGATAACACTCATCTTCCAGGCTGTCACCAAAATGGAATGCTGTAAATGTCTTCAAGTTGCTTACTTTAATAAGCATTATGTTTTATTTTGATCCATGACATTTGTAACATTATTTTCAAGATCATCTCTTGTATAAATCTTCCTTTGCCTTCACTAAACCTAGATATTACAAATTAGGAAACTTTTTGTTTCCTATTGGTCTGCGTTGTTACTGAATTTCTTACTTAGGGAAGTTGTAGATAATGAATCACTCAACTTAAGAGTTTTTCCCATTTTTTTTATTAGAATCTTCATTTTAAATAAACTTCAGTCTCAAAGAACTGGCATATCACATATCCCATCAATTGGTAAAATTTAACATAATTTCTACCCAGGAAGTGACTAAAATCCAAAAATTGAGTTATATTTTCTCTGAATACATGCTACTTAATTAATTAGCATTCAGTTGGAGCATAACTTCTCTTAAGAGTAATGAATTTCTTTTTATTTCTCATACATTTTCAGCAAATGATGAATATTTACTTTTATTTTCAGGGAAATATATGAATATATGTATAGCTCCCTTAACACAGAGTGTCATAAAAGTATGGTATATGAGTCAAATTGTGTTATTTGATATTTCATTACAGTGAGCAATGAGTTGCACACCTGAAATCTTAGTACTTTAGATGTAGAGGTAGACAGATGGAGAATTCAAGGATATCCTGGACTGCATACTTATTTTCATGTCCACCTTGTCTCATAGAAATTAAAGGGAAGATACCAAATTAGCCTACAATATGGAAGTAACAGGTAACAAACCATTCATTATAAGGATGCTGTAACTTTTTGGGAAATGTGCAAGTGTATCCTCAATATAAAATAATAATGTTTTATTCTACCTAAATAATGATTTCTACTTGGAAATTTTAGATGAATAACTAAAATAATCACTTCCTCTCTTCTTCACCCACATAGCACAAGTAGAACTATTGACTCTGAAAATATTTGAATGATTTTATTTTGTTTTGAGATTGTAGACTTAATTAAATACCTAACATATCTAATTAGAAAAAAAAGTACATATAATGATGTATTACAAGAAGACAGCGATACGTTTTAGAGGTTTATTTACTTATTAATTTAATTTTACTAGTTGTTAGTATTTAATGAAACACTCAGATCATCATTACCCTTGTGATACTCCTATTAACAGTCTTAGCCAACCAGGACAATCTTAGTAGATCTCTCAGTAGGATTCCAGTCCATCAAATCATTCTCCTACGTCTTACACCAATTAATTAGGTTAGAGTAGAAGATCAATCAAAATGTATTGTCAGAGAAAGATTAATTACTTCTTTTCTGTGAATTAATTAGTAATATATTAGAGTGCTGAGCAAGCCTATTTAGAGAAAGAAAAATGAATGTAAACAGGTATGATAACTTTCAGCTGTTTGTTAGGCATTTCAGAGGGCAGTCATGATCGGCCCCTGTCTGTAAGCACACCATAGCATCATGAATAGTATTAGGCCTTGGAATCTCTCACTGAGTTGGATCCCAATTTCAGTCTGTCACTGGACCTCCTTTTCCTCAGGCTTTTCTCCATGTTTGTCCCTGGCGATGTTCTTTTAGACAGGAACAATAGTGGGTCAGAGGTTTTGGCTGTGAGATAGCAACCCCATCCCTCACTTGATGTCCTGTCTTTCTATGGGAGGTGGGCTCTACAAGTTCCCTCTCCCCAATGTAGGGCATTTCATCTAAGGTCCCTTCCTTTGAGTCCTGAGAGTCTCTCACCTCCTAGGTCTCTGGTACACTCTAGAGGTTTGCCCCACCTCCTACCTCCCCAAGGTTGCTGGTTTCCATTTTTTTCTGCTGGCTATCCTCCCTCCCCTGCAATACCTGTTCATGTTCCCCTCTTCCCCTCCTTATCCCCTTCACACCCAGATCCCTCCTTCCATCCCCTCCCCTGTATTTGCTTTCTCCCTCCCAGGTGGGGCTGAGGTATCTGCTCCAGATCACAGCTCACAGTCAGTAGTCTAGTATGGCTGTCCTCTGAGAGGCTCCTCCAGCATTTAACTAAGACAGATGCAGATATTCACAGGCAGCCATGGGACTGAGCCCAGAGACCCCAATGGGAGAGTTAGGGGAAGGACTGGAGAAGCTGAAGGGGATTGTAACCCCACAGGAAGAACAAAAATATCAACTAACTGTATACCCCCAGAACTCCCAGGAACTAAACCACCAACCAAAGGTCCTTGGCTCCAGCTACATACAGAGGACTCCCTTATCTGGCAGAAAGGGAGGGGGAAGGCCATTGGTCCTTGTGGAGGCATGTTGATCCAGCATATGGGGATGTTAGAGGGGTGAGGAAGGAGTGGGGAGGGGAGGGAGCATCCTCTTAGAGGCAAATCAGAGGGGGGATGAGTTAAGGATTTGTGGAGAGGAGACCAGGATGGAGGGGCATTTGAAATGTAAATAAATAAAATAACCAATTAATTAAAAAAATTAAAGACAAAATTTATCACTTTTTCATTTTTTTGTATTTGAAATTTGTACATGATCCTTTTTCACATTTAATGCTTACATTAGTGAAAAAAGACAGGGAGACATTAGTTTGCTGGAAGAAAATCCTTGTCAAAGAAAGATAGAAAATATTTTTGTATCTTATTTTCAAAAATCACATTTTACCAAGTGACACACATATAAGAACAAAAGTCATATACATTGTATTTTCTTAGTTTCAAGAGTCCTCAAATCACTGGACAAATACTGCACCTGGGTATATAAAAGTCACTGCCATAGAGTCATACAATATGCTATAACAGGGCCACTTGCTGTCTGTTTCTATGAATTCATTTTTAGAACAGATTTTTTTTTGAAAATTTGTATATATTTGTTAGAGTATGTACTTACATACAAAGCCATTCAAAAATGACATTATTAGATGAACTTTCTGTTTGGCTTTATTTGTATTTGTTTTTCCAATATCAAAGAACATGAAAATGGTACACATACTGTGATGTTAGTATTATGAGAATAAAGTTGTGGAAAGTAGGTTCTTACCCAAAGCACACAGAACTGTAAACCCTAATATTAAATGCTTTAAAAATGTGATTATAACTGTGAAACAAATTTTCAGAAAATGTCAAATTGAATGACAACAAATGTTTCAATAAAACCTAGTTCTGAAAAAAATAGATGAATTATTTCTAATATTTAAATTTGTTAACAATTATTATTTTTAGTTGTATATTAATGTGTGCCTGTATGTTGATTTATTCTCATGAGTGCAGATGCCTATTGGTGTCAAATGTGTAGGAGCTGGAGTTACAGGTAACTGTGACATGAGAAACCTAACTCTGGTCTTCTTGAAAAATAGGAAGCTTTCTTTTCCATTTTACAAGGAAAAGTTAATACTACTGACAAAAATGTAAAAAAAAATAGATTATATAATTTAGTCATATAATCTGCAATGTTTGGTCAACCAGAGGGCTATATAATTGAAGTAATATTAACAAGTTCTTCTAGAAAGTTTTAAGAAAATTTTTCCTCATGAAAACTATATTTCTTTTCATTTTTGTGAACCTACAAAGGATGTTTAGAACTTTGTGGTATTTTAAGCAATTCAATATCAGGAAAGAAAACAGACTGGAGATGCAATACATTTCAAAATATAAGAAGGAAGCTGCATAAATTTATTCTACCACTTACAGAGAGCAATTACTTCTAATAGTTTATGCTATTTGTGGTTCTATTAACACTGCATGGTGTATATGCATCTGCTCCATATCATAAAACTTATTATATTTCAGAACTATAGATATATTTTGGACGAATCAAAGTACATCATTGGTATTTGCCTAATATAGTTCTCTCCTGAGAGGCTTGGCCAGTACCTGACTAATACAGATGTAGAGGCTCACAGCCATCCATTGGACTGAGCACAGGGTCCCCAATGGAGGAGCTAGAGAAAGGACCCAAGAAGCTGAAGGGTTTGCAGCCCCTTAGGAAGAACAACAATATGAACTAACTAGTACCCTCAGAGCTCCCAGGGACCCAACCACCAACCAAAGAGTACACACGGTGGGACTCATGGCTCCAGCTGCATATGTAGCAGAGGATGGCCTAGTCAGTCATCAGTGGGAGGAGAGGCCCTTGGTCCTGTGAAGGCTCTATGTCACAGTGTAGAGAAATGTCATGGCCAGGAAGTGAGAGATGGTGGGTTGGTGGGCAGAGGGAAGGGGATGGGATCTGGAGGGGAAATGAGAAAAGGGGATAAAACTTGAAATAGAAATAAAGAAAATATGTAACAAGAAAATACATTATCAAAACAAACAAACAAAACCAAAAAAGATATTTACTTTTATATAGAGAATTCTGCAATAGCTTTTTCCCTTTTTAATTAAAACACATATATTCAACTATGCTTACATACACTCAAATATCTTATGAATCTCACTAATATGCCATAGTAAAAGAAGAGTAATTTCCAATGAAGTACTATACACTTATGCTAGAAATCAGATCCTGTACTGCCTGTAGCACAACTAACAAAAATATATTAGAACACAATTTAAAGGACTATTCGGATTTAGTAGGAGAGTAGATTATTAATATTATCCATAGTAAAATTAAATTTTAAATATTGGTCTACTGATATTCACTTTTTATAGAAATGGAAACCAATTTTTAAATAGGTCTACAATAATCTCAATTTATTAATATAATATGAAATACAAATATAATATTTGTTACTAATATTACAGCCAACATCCAGATCAATTTTAAAATAAATTATACTGATCTTTGCAAATTTGGATCCTATACAGTTAATATGAGCAAAATATGAAATGGCCAGTACAATGGTTTCATTTTTATCATAGGAGAGAAATGCTCAATCCTAGTAAATGAAACAAGATTTTATATATGTGTGTGTGCTTTATTTTATTCATATTATATAGGCCTTAATATATCACATAAAGTCATGTTATTAGCATTTATGTCTTTATTTTTGATAACACTAGGGATTGTACCAAAGATTGTATCTTTATGCACAAATAAGAAAAAAAAAGAACAAATCTCCACCTTAAAACATCTTACTAAAAATAAAATTGTTGTTACAGATATACACCTTGTACTGGCTAGTTTTGTGTGTCAACTTGACACAGGCTGGAGTTATCACAGAGAAGGGAGTTTCAGTTGGGGAAGTGCCTTCATGAGACCCAGCTGTGGGGCATTTTCTCAATTAGTGATCAAGAGGGTAGGGCCCCTTGTGGGTGGTGCC
>JADRCD010027825.1:0-11418 GCA_019843815.1 Montemys delectorum
TCTTCACTCTATTTTCTACCTATTATCGTTAGGTTTGGTCTTCTCATTCCATCCTGGATTTCCTGGATATTTTGGGTTAGGAGCTTTTTGCTTTTTGCATTTTCTTTGACTGTTGTGTCAATGGTTTCTATGGTGTCTTCTGCACCTGAGATTCTCTCTTCTATCTCTTGTATTCTGTTGGTGATGCTTGCACCTATGACTCCTGATTTCTTTCCTAGGTTTTGTATCACCAGGGTTGTCTCTCTTTCTGATTTCTTTATTGTTTCTATTTTCATTTTTTAGATTCTAGATGGTTTTGTTTATTTTCTTCACCTGTTTGATTGTGTTTTCCTGTAGTTCTTTAAGGGATTTTTGTGTTTCCTCTTGAAGGGCTGCTAGCTGTTTACCTGTGTTCTTCTGTATTTCTTTGAGGGTGCTATTCATGTCTTTCTCAAAGTCCTGTGTCATCATCATGAGAGGTGATTCTATATCTGAATCTTGCTTTTACTGTATGATAGTGTGTCCAGGACGTGCTATGATGGGAGTATTGGTTTCTGATGATTCCAAGTAACCTTGGTTTGTGTTGCTTATATTCTTACACTTGCCCTGCATCATCTGGTTATCTCTAGTGCTACCTGCCCTTGCTAAATCTGACTGGAGCCTGTCCTTCCTGTGATCCTGGTTGTGTCAGAACTCCTCAGAGTCAAGCTGTCTCTGTGATCCTGTGATTCTGGGTTCCTGTGACCCTGGGCTTTTTAGAGCACCTGGGAGTAGATCTTCCACTGAGTGTTTTGGGATTGGCTCCAGAGTTTGTGCCCAAGGTCTGCCCAGGGCACCGGCCAGCCCAGACAGACCTGATGCAACCCAAGCCACAGAGCTGGCAGAGTTCCTATGTGCCTGGGTCCTGCTGGTTTCAGTTACTCCTGGTGTTGGTACAGATGTTGTGTTCTTCTCACCTCTGATCCTGGGCATGTTAGAGTGCCTGGGAGTGGAGCTTCCTCTGGGTGTTGTGGGACTGGCTGTGGAGCTTACATCTAAAGTCTGCTCAGGGCACCAGCCCAGAGAGACCAGAAGTTGGAAGTTTTCTTCTATGATTTTGTCGAAGACATTTTCAGGTCCTTTGAGCTGGGAATCTTCATTCTCTATTTCAGTTATTCTTAGATTTAGTCTTTTCATTGTGTTCTGAATTTCCTGGATGCTTTGTGCAAGGAGTTTTTTTATGTTTTGAATTTTCTTTGACAGTTTTTTTCAATCTCTTTCATTGTATCTTCTACACCTGAGATTCTCTCTTCTATCTCTTGTATTCTGTTGGTAATACTTACATCTGTAATTCGTGACCTCTTTCCTAGGTTTTCCATTTCTAGTTGTCTTAGTCAGGGTTTCTATTCCTGCACAAACATCATGACAGAGAAGCAAGTTGGGGAGGAAAGGGTTTATTTGGCTTACTTCCACATTGCTTTTTATCACAGAGGAAGTCAGGACTGGAACTCAAGCAGGTCAGAAAGCAGGAGCTGATGCAGAGGCCATGGAATGATGTTCCTTACTGGCTTGCCTCCCCTAGCTTGCTCAGTCTGCTCTCTTATAGAACCCAAGACTTCCAGCCCAGGGATGCCACCACCTACAAGTCACCACCTCTTGATCACTAATTGAGAAAATGCCCCACAGCTGGATCTCATGGAGGCATTTCCCCAATTGAAGCTCCCTTCTCTGTGATAACTTCAGCCTGTGTCAAGTTGGCACACAAAACCAGCCAGTACACCATGTTTGCCTCCATTTGTGTTTTCTTTATTATTTCTACTTCCACTTTTAGGTCATGGATCACTTTATTCAATTCCTTCACCTGTTTACATGTGTTTTCCTGTATTTCCTTCAGTGAGCTATTGATATCCTCCTTAAAGGACTCTATTATCTTCATGAGATAGGATTTTAAGACATATTCCTGATTTTCAGGTGTGTTGGTATATTCAGGGCTTGCTGTGATGGGAGAACTGGGTTCTGATGATGCCCACTTATTTTGGGTTGTGTTGCTTATGGTCTTGCACTTGCCTTTCACCATCTGGATATCCCTGTTGTTTGTTGGTCTGGGTGACTGTATAGAGTCTGCTTCTTTTTTCCTTGGGTTGCTTCAGGTCTCCTGACAGGCCTGTGGCCCTGGCTGTATCTGACCACCTGTAGGCCCTTCCAATTGGGGGATCTTCACAGGGGCAGAGAATCTGCTGATCTGTTTCCCTGGCTGCATTAAATCTCCTGGGAGTCTTTCAGATAACTGCTCTGAGTGCAGCTGGTCCTCTAGGATGGATCAGGATATGGAGTCTTCATGGGTGCAGACCAACTAGGGGTCTGCCCCAGCAGTAAGGATCAGGCAGAAGGGGTGGAAGGGACAGAAGGGGAGTGGTATTAGGGAGGGCAGGGAGTTTGGTGGGTGATGGGTCCAGAGTCCACCAGGCTCCCAGCAGTAGCTCTGGGACTCAAGATGATTTGGGGTGGGGTAAGGGTGCTCTTACCAACTCTGAGTTCAGCGGGTCCTCTAGGATAGATTGTGATATGGATTCTTCATGGAAGCAGACCAACTAGAGGTCTGCTCCAGTAGAAAGAATCGGATGGAAGGGGAAAATACATACATTTTTAAAAGAAGCTATATCATAATAGTAGTGGCATGACACATAGTAAATGGATGTAGAATCTTGCCTCAAACTTAATTATAATAGTTTTTCAACAGTGTGATAACAATCACTGTGTCAAATCCTCCAAATTTTCTGAGTCATAACCAAGTCATAAGTCATTAAGAATACCTGGATAGGAAGTATAATATGTTCTTTCCAAACTTCCAAAATCTGTCAGGCTACCTGATTATTATGAAAGCGAATGTTTTAAATACAAATAAATGAGCTAAAAGAAACATTTAAAATGATAATGGATTGCAGTGAAGGAAAAGTTAGCTATTTGGTAGGAATGTCAGAAAGGATACTTCAGAGTTTTTGATTGTAGAAGAGGACATTTGTAGTAGATAATGCTCTAGTTATGACTACCTCAGAGTCAAAGACTTTTGAAGACAAAGTAGAGCAAAAAATTTATCAAAGTTAGTGGAATCGACACTGAGTGATAAAAATGAAGGTGATTGCTGCTATTCAAGTGCTAAAGAAAGTGAGGGTAAGTATAGCACAATAATTAATGTTACAGAGTGTATTCACTAGTGGACAAATTGCTAGCCCTAGCCAAGCCTTGATATTATCATCTGCCATACAAATATATTATTGTGTACCCATTAAGTTTGTTCTCTTATATAAATGAAATGATGTAACCAGTATTCTCAGAACATGATAGGTTTTAGCAAGACTGCAGTAAATGTTAACTAAAATATATATGCATTAATAGTATAACTAACCAGTAATAATATGAGAGTCAGTTTGACTTATTAAAGAATAAGCTACAAGATTGAGTGTTTAAATTCATTTTATTTAGTGGATCCAAATAAATATATCTCAGGATGGTGGGATCTATCAATGTGATCATGAAACTTCCTAGCAATCTTCGAAGACTAACTTAATTCAGCCTGTGTGCTATACAAAACAAATTCATAGGTAAACTCTTACTACTGATACTTTCCTGAGGCAGGAATTAAGGAGGCAGATAAAGGATTAATGTGGCAAAGACTGAAAACTAAGACAAGAGGCATGCTTCTTAACAGCCATAGCTTCATGATAAGCTATAGATGTTATTTTGCCAGACAGCTCAACTAGTGCTTGTACACACAAACAAGGGGATGTTTGCCTTGATCCATATCCATGCTCTTCTTCCTCCTTCTCTCTCAATCTCTGCTCTGTCTGTCTCTGTCTCTCTCTCTGTCTCTCTGTCTCTCTCTCTCACACACACATGCATACACACACACACACACACACCCCACATAGCATACTTTGTAATTATGGCATAGTCCCAGCAAGTATTGATTGTTAAGTGTCTGAAGTTCAGCATTTAAAAACCTGTGGGAAATGTGTGTAGTAGTATAGCCTGTTAACTTCCAAAGTGCCACTACAATTCTTTGAATTTAAGAGATTTAATGAGCCTAAAACATCCATAAAAATTCAAACTCATACACATTTACAATAGCCTTGTTAAAATTTAAAGAGAAAAATGTGAAATTGGCCAAAGGAAAAAATGATAAAAAAATTACCAATGGATTTCTCATCAGAAACCATGAGATCCAAAAAAATAGAATAGATCTTTATTTTTAAATTTTTTTGAGAATTTTATACCTGTGTAACATATTTATATGATTTCTACTCTTCCATCTTTTAAAAAATTAAAATTAAAATTTTAATTGTATATTTTTATTTTATCATAAAAATGGAAACTATTAAGACATAGGAAAAGAACTTGAGCAGGTGCTTCAAAAAAGAAGTCAAACATTGGCAAAGCTTAAGAAACAAGATGGGGTAACATGAACCTTTAAAGAACATTCCTCCATTGCTGGTGGGACTGCAAGGTGGTACAACCACTCTGGAAATCAGTCTGGTGGTTCCTCCGGAAATTGGACATAGTACTACCTGAGGACCCAGCTATACCACTCCTGGGCATATCCCCAGAAGATGCTCCAGCATGTAATAAGGACACATGCTCCACTATGTTCATAGCAGCCTTACTTATAATAGCCAGGAGCTGGAAAGAACCCAGATGTCCCTCAACAGAGGAATGGATACAGAAAATGTGGTACATTTATACAATAGAGTACTACTCAGCTATAAAAAGGACTTCATTCAAATTCTTAGGCAAATGGATGGAATTAGAAAATATCATCCTGAGGGAGGTAACCCAGTCACAAAAGAATACACATGGTATCTACTCACTGATATGTGGATATTAGCCCAAAAGCTAGGAATGTCCAAGATACAATTCACAGACCACATGAAGCTCAAGAAGAAGGAAGACCAAAGTGTGGATGCTTAGCTCCTTCTTAGAAGGGGGAACAAAATAATCATGGAGGTAGAAGGTGGAAGGGACTTGGGAGGAAGAGAGAAGGGAGAAGGGAAAAGAGGCAGGATCAGGTATGGGAGGAGACAGGGGAGGTATACAGAGGGTTAGGAAATTTAACAGAGGTATGTAGCAATGGAGGATGGGAACTGGGGGTAGCCACCAGAAAATGCCAGATGCCAGGAAAGTAAGAGCCTCCCAGGATCCCACGGGGATGACATTAGCTGAAACATCCAACAAAAAGGAGGGAGAACCTGTAGAGACCATATCCAGAGATTATGTTGAGGGATGGAGCCACTCACCTATCTCCAAATTTTCAACCCAGAATTGCTCCAGTTTAAAGGAAATATGGGGACAAAGAATGGAACAGAGACTGAAGGAAAGAACATCCAGAGACTGTCCAACCCGGGGATCCATCCCATATGCAGACACCAAACCCAGACACTATTGTGGATTTCAGAAAGTACTTGCTGACAGGAGCCTGATATAGCTGTCTCCTGAGAGGCTCTGCCACCCACCACCTAACATATACAGAGGTACATGATCACAGCCAACCATCAGACTGAGCACAGGGTCCCCAATGGAGGAGTAAGTAAAGGACTGAAGGACCTGAAGGGGTTTCCAACCCCATAGGAAGAACAACAATATCAACCGACTAGAGCTCCCAGAGCTCTCAAGGACTAAACCTCCAACCAAAGAGTACACATGGAGTGACTAATGGCTCCAGCTGCACATGTAGCAGAGGATGGCCTTATCAGGCTTCAGTGGGAGGAAAAGCCCTTGGTCCTCTGAAAGACCCGTTATCCAAATGTAGAGGAATGCTAGGGTTGTAAGGCTGGAGTGGGTAGGTAGGGAAGGAAGCACCCTCGTAAAAGCAGGGGAATGGGTAATAGGATAGGGGGTTTGCAGGCAGGAAACAGTGAAAGGAGATAACATTTGAAATGTAAATAAATAAAATATTTAAAAAGGAAAAAAGAAATTGGGGATTACATGAACAGTGATATGTCAAAGCTCAGTCATTAGGAAATAAAACAATGACTAAAATAAAGATACTGATGACATTAATTTGTGGCAAGTATTCTAATAATCAGATATACTCTTATACATTTTAATGTATTTCAAATTTATTTTCCCTTATAAAAAAGTTAAAAATATAATTGCATGACTCAGATATTCCACTTCTAGGTATTTATGCCAGAATACTAATTAACAGCCTTCTATTCCTGTGAGGAGGGAAGGAACTAATATTTTTGTAGGCCACATATCACAACCCTACAATTGAATCTTTATAGAGTAAAACTATGTAAATCCATGTGTGTGATTGTAGTGCAGTTATTTATAAGAGAGGTGACTGGCCAGATTTGACCTGGTTAGTATGTGCAGTTTGTTGATCTCTGCCACATAGAAATGAAAATATGTATGTATGCAAGTTCTATAAAGTGCCCATAGAAGTTTTAATCATAATTGTCAATGATTTTACAAATAGGTTAAAATTTATAGTCTTTTTCACACATTAAAATTCGGAGGCTTGTCTACCAATGAGAAAAGCTTGATTTTACATTACAAATAAAACAAAGAATTTAAACATGTCATTTAATCACTTTCCTTTTCCATTTATGAACTCTTTTTGCAGTAAACACACATACCTTTACATTTTATTTTCCCATTTATATGTGAAGTAATCAAAGCCTATATTTATCTTACTATTGGGTGACTGAATATATGATATTTGAATGCAAACCTGAGTGTTATTGGTACACCTATTCAGTTTTTTATGAATGGATGTTCATTAAATCATCTACTCCTTTTTTGATAAAAATTATTGATGAGTTCAGAGATAACATGGTCTGGGAAGAACTCTCTGAGTGGTTAACTTGTTGGTATCTACAATGACAGAAAGGTGTGACCCAGTGAAACTTCAGTGGTGAGAGATGCCTTCCAAATACAAGAAGAGATTTCCTTGAGGCAAGATTGGATCTCCACAGTCATTTTTTTTTTTAAAAAAAAAATGTTTAGTGAAGATGAGGAAGAGAAAATGAGATGCAGGAGAGTAGAAAAGTTGATAACTCTCAGATCAGGTAGAACTTTGCAATTTATCATAAAGAGTTTAGATTTTGTTCTAAGTATACAGAATTAGGACCAATGAACACAAGTAAGTATAGAAACAATTTATCTCATTCATGTTTTTGAAATGTCACTCTATGTGGTAGAAAGGCAGTTATGAAAGAAGGGATAAGCAGAAAGTTATGACTATTTTCTGGGTTAGAGCTGTAATGATGTAGGAGTTATTGAAAGCAGGTATTCACAATATATTATGAAGTAGTCAACAGGATTTGTTTATGGATGATGGAATCTGGGAAAACCATGTTTTTAAATTCTGTATTCAAAACTGTAAAAGTTTCATCTTAGTGCAGAAGAAGCAAATCAGAAGTTATCAAACTAAGGGTATAATCCTAAGACGGAAAACAGATTGGTTGCCAGCTGCAGCATTGGGTGAGCTAGCTGGGACAGTGCTGGAGAGTTTTTCCTGGTGATGTGAGTGAGGGAGTTTGTGGCCTGACCAACTCAGCTACTACCCAGGCCCAGATCCAGGGCTTTTTGAGTTTGCCCACCCCAACATTTACCTCATCTTTGAACTTCTGCAAAACGTGAAAGAGTCAAAGCTTCAGGATTTCCAGTGCACAGTGCAACAGTGGGATATCAGAAAGAAGTCGCCATAAGGACCCAATATAGATAATGCAGCAGAAGCCAGAGGCTGGATGCATGCCAATTAATCCTTGAAACGAACATTTGCAAGTAAAGATGTGTGGACAAAAGGGTATAATGTGGGATACACTGTAAGACATTATAGCTTTCATGATGAGATGTTTTGTTTGTTTATTTTTTTTTCTTTTGAGAGGAAGGTTGCAAGAACAGATAAAAGGATGGAGGCATGAGTGAGATTGAGGTGCATGGTGTGAAATTTACAAAGAATCAATAAAATGTTAGGAATAAGAAAACAGAGGTTGGTAATAGTTTGAAATGGGGTGGAAAGAAAAAAAAAAGAAAAACTAATGAAGGCTCTCAGGTTTCCATTCCAAACAAATTGGTCTATGTAATTACTATATACAAGGCATGGAACACTATTTTCAGAATATTTGGGAGGATAATTAAAAGTTAACTCTTTTTACTCTAAATAGAAATACTTAGCAGGCAATTTTATAAGAGTGTAGTAGTCAGGAAAGAAAACAGTCACTGTACATTCTGGAGCCCACATTATCATCATCTACATAGTATGTTATAGTAACTGGACTTAGTTGATCATTTAGGAATAGAGTACGATTACAAGAAGAAAATGGGGAAAAAACTATTCCAGGACACTATAATTCCTTCCTTACCTTGGAGGTAAGGAAGATGGCAATTGGTTAATAAAGGAAAATGAAAAGGGCCAACCAGTAAAGGAGGAGAAAAACCTGGAGTCCCGGGTGAAGAAATTTTGTCAAAAAGGAGATCATCGGTGACTATGTGTAATGTTGCTTGATGAAAAGGTCAAGGATTACAGATGCCAAAACCTGATAATAAAACTGGGTATCATGTAGGTTGTTGGCGGCCTTGAAATGAACCTTTTTAGAGTAGAGAGACTAGAAGAAGTCTGAAAGACTGACTTATCACATTTATTCTCTCATAAGGGGTGTATTAAAAGGGGCATGACTTCAACTGGATGACATTTAAGTGTATCGAAATATAGTGTAGCACTGATAAGAATGTCTGAATAATGACCGTGTTCCAAGGACACATTGTTAGGGAGCTCTATTGTAATTAGTGTTTTAAAATCAATAAAAGTTATTTTCCATCTTGAAATATAAATGCCATATATTAAATGGAGAAGCAGAATCAAGTTAATATTCAATTTGACATGAGGATAATCTTTGAGGTCAATTCCATACATTTAAATGAAGCAAAAGACTAGCCCTGAATTAAGTGTAATGACTTTACATCTTTGAGAGGCATCTGTAAAATCACAATACCTGAAATAGCTATCTCCAAAGCTAGTTATTTAAAGTATGGCCTTGACCGACTTTCCTCTTTAATTATTTAAAAATTAGATGTTAATCTTGTACTTCCCATGTGAAGAACAGGAGACTAATTTGTTGAAACTTTTAAGTCAAAACTTTATATTTTGTACAACAAACTAATCTACTGGAAATAAATATAAAACTCAATGAAAAATTCACAGCCTCTTTAAACATTGGTTCTCCAATATGAAGAAATTTAACTGCCCAATGATTACCATTTGCTCTTCAATTTTAAATGTTAGACAATCTGCTAACAAATTTTTAAATCAGTAAAGTACAGCTAACAAACACATGGGAAATGTTAAAACTTGATGTGCCTTTCCATCCATAAATATATTTTTGTGATTGGCATAGGAAAAGAATCACCTTTTCCATCAGTAACAGATACTTAACTTTCCCATCTTTCCAGCTGTTCCTAGATGGTATTAGATATTATTGTTTTTATATTTTAAAGCCTTATGTATTTCCTCTTCTGCTCAAAAGAACCTACCTACTGATTAATAACTACATTTCCTAATCTGGGACTATACCAAGAATTCCATTAAAGCAGTATGTATCCTGTCTTCCTTTGCCTGGTAGTGTCTTGGTCTCTTAGGGAATAGCAAGTTGGTAGGTACTACTGCTGTCTATCTTACAGGTCCCTGTTTTATAACACAGAATTACTGTTCCTTGTACTGTTAGCTGCCACAGTATGTCTTAGGTTATCATCAGTTGTGTAGAGATAATTGGTAGGTTAACAACTTTCTGGAAAATAACTATTTTGTTTATGATTTACATGGTGTAAACACTTCCATTATGAGTGGTTTAACTTACTAATATCATTCCAATAAACACAGAGCTCTGTACAGAGTCACAGAGTCAGCTATCAGTTACCAGGAGGACTCTCACTCCAGCATAGTACTAAGATTAGGTATGTGCCTAGGCTACAATAATGAAATGATAAAGCATAGTTCAGAAATGGTGTAACAAACTCATTAAAATAGAGACTGAAAAAATGATACTCCTTCTCCAAACATCTGGGAAAATATGAAAAGAACCATGACATTTGGTAAGAACAAAAATGACATTATGGCTAAAATTAATTAAGTCTAAGAGGGAATGAGCAGAGATAGATGTCAAAGGAGAGAGAATTACTTTTGGTTAGAAATTCTATGGAGCATAAAAAATCAGTAAAACAGTTTTTTTCATATCGTGTACCAACAATTTGCAAGAGTATTTGAAATGTGGTTTGATTTTGTGCTTAGGATAAAAATGAAACTGTGTGATGAATACAAAGTATTATCGCTGCCTCTCAAACTCTATACAATTCCTCCCTGATTCAAATCTTCAACTTCTTTAGTTCTTCAGTCAGAGCTCTGTGGAGAGTCTACATCTTGAGACTAGTGCTGTTGCTCTTCATTATGTGAGTTGCTTTCACAGTGATGAATGAAAACATTCAATTCATGTTGGGATGACCAGTGACATGGAGAATCTGGAGCCTTCAGCCGACAGTGTGCTTAACAAAGAATGGACACTTCTTTTCCTAGATGAGAAATCCAATTCTTGATAAATCCAGGAAATAAGATTCCAACTTTCACAAACCATCAGAATTCTGATGACAAGAACAATAACATGACCTACATCAGATATTTGCAATTTGGTGATAAGAACAAAGTAAAGGATAGAAATATTGAAGAATGAAGAATCATAAAGAAAATTCAATTCAGGACAGAGGAACAATAGCTACTTTTATTTAATGATGTCTCAGTCTCACTCTCATAGATGGTACAAACACATAATTCTAAAGATCTTTTGTACCTTTTCTAACACAAAAATCTTCCCTAAAAGAAACACCCAGTAAAAAGGTATCTCTATTTCCATATATCGATAGATCAATGAAGAACACAGACTTTGTTAGAGAAATTTATTTGCTTAATAGTTGATAGTTAATGCAGAAACTAACAATTTATCTCTATGTAGAGAATAAGTATCTGTGGAGTTCTCAGCCACAAGATGGATATCTATATCACACCCTCTTCCAGAGGCTTGGGTACCATGTGGAAGAGGGGGGCAGAAAGATGTAAGTATCAGAGGTCAGGGAGGACCAGAGCAAATTGGTATCTTCTGGGCATGCCACAAACACTGCATTCTCGAACTCACAGTAACTATTGTTGCCTTTAAAAGATCAGTCCAGCCACCTTTCCAGTATGGAGACAGAAAGGGCTTACAAGCTACCACCCATAGCTGAAAAGATGTTGACAGTTGATGGATTTAGGAGAAAGAGACTCAGTTTTCCTTTAAGGGTGTGGCATCTGATGAGTTAACCATGAACCAGTGGAACTGCTCCCACACCCCATAAGTGTATGTCAAACACAAATTGGACTCTATGGGGTTAAAAAAAAGTGTGCATGAAGTTGGAATAGGGTAGCAGAGGGAT
>JADRCD010027834.1:0-10707 GCA_019843815.1 Montemys delectorum
ATATATATATATATGCAAATATAGCAAGGAGATCACATGACCACCTGCAAAGATGTAGTATTGTTCATCAGGGGACAGCAGATTAATGATAACTTTATTTTCTAAGCTATATTTGTAAAAGTAGAAATCAAAATCATAGTACCTCTTCTTCTATTTTATTGGTAACCGTCACTAATAATAAGTAATAATACTTAATAGCCATTCATATTAAGTCTTTATCAAAGTCAAATGAGAAGAAAATATTGTCATTTTCCTTATAAATAAAATTTAATGTTGCTGAAGTGTAAGTACATTTTTAGTATATGATCATTATTATTGTTTAATATACTTTTTAGCTCATTAGTCAGGACCCTCCATGCCATAGAAACCAGGTCAAATGAGTGTTGGGAAAAGAATACTGATAATGCTCCTTTGTGTATCATTTTATGATTTTCAGGGCACTGTCTCTGGTACTAGGGACTGAATCCATGACCTCAAAGATTCTAAGAACCTACTCTACCACTGAGAAACACTACCAGCTCCTCATTTTGAAAGCACTTTAATATATTTTAGATCATTTAATCTTTCTAAAAGCTGTACAAAGAAGTACGCATCTCCTTTCTTTAGATGAGAAAGCACAGGCTGAGAGAGGTTCGAATAGCTTGCCCCAGATTTCACAGTCAGCAGTGGTAGAGATAAATTCATACCAGGTTTATTTTTTCACACTCAAAATAGCCAACTCTACTTTGGATCAGAGAATAAAGAGTCATTCTATGCAAATGTCATCTACATAGAGACAGGGTTTATTCCCCCAGAATATGTCTTACCTTGAGAGAATGTTTGCAAAGAACAAATGTCCCTGAATAAACCAGTTCAACCACTTTGCCCTGAAATATATCCAGGCTTGTCACTGAAAATGGGATGGTTTGTTCTCTGAAAGAAAGATTATATAGCAGAGCCCCTTAGTGCTCCAAAATGAGACCTCTGCCATTATGTGAGTCTTTCTGGAGGTTATCTTGAAAAGATCACAATAAGCCTTTTCTTCTACTACTTAGTTCTCTTTTCACCTCCTACTGAAATCCTGAAGAAATGTCTCTCCAGAGTCCCCTCCTGGGAACAGCCTGCCCCTGCCTCATTTTCTCTGTTCTGCCCTCTGCTGTCTTAGAGTTTTTATGAAAGAGATTCAGGGCCATCTGCTTCAATGACCTTTGAATTGGGTGTTGCTTTAAAAGCCTTTAATTTGTCATTTCCTTCCCTAAGAAAGCCTGGGAAATCACTGAGATGCCTTTTCTCTGTGCCTGCCAGCTTGGATATTTCCCAAGACAGGAGTAGGCTACAAAAAATGACAAATAGGAACCAAATTGAAGGAAAAATAGGGAAGGATGTCTAAAATTAAGATTGTACTAAATGCTTTCGATGCAGACTTTTAATATATCTAAATATCTGTGTATATTTAATGCATATCTATGGATATTTTATGTCCTTATTCTACAAATGTGAATTATATGAAATTGCAGTTAGCAAAAAAGAACTGTTTGGAGAATATATGTTACTGAATTCTATTAATTATTATTTACAACATTCCTGGTCCCATGCCCTGGGAAAACACAAGGTGGCTATTGTAGACATGTCTCAGGGATACCTTATCTTTGACATTAGAATTCCTTTTATCCTATTCCTTATACATAGCATTAAAAAATTTGTTGAATAAATTAATGAATGAATATAAATATAATAAATTATATTAAACTGGAGGTGAATCTATCTTGCTTTTTAAATGAATATGGTTTTTTAACAAATATTTTAAACAAACCTAATTTCACATATTAAAATATTTAATTGAGATTTTATTATTTTTAATCTCTGTTAACTTTTTAAAATACTTTCTGTTGCATTGATTAGTAACAAACATTGCTTCCAAATTACAGGCTCTGAGTGTCTCTTCCATCAGCACCCTCTGATTCTTAGCTTTTCTATAAAGATAAGAATGAAGCTAAGTTGGTCTCTGGAGTTTTTGGATAGTATCTCTCAGAGGTTTGGGTCATTGGTAACATTAGTTAGCTTAAACCATCATTCATGTTTTGTGTTCATTTCTGTGTCGTGTCTATCACTCATTACCACAGATTATTGAGGTTTGTCTTTCTTTGGCAGAAGCCAGCTACATTTTGGGAGTTTGGTACATCCTGTGTCCTTAGCACTATAAACTCAAAGCTCATAGTTTTTCACTTTTCCTGGGTACATTATAGCCTACAGTCTCCTGACTTCAATCTATTCTTGGAAAATTCTAGCATGTTTTCTGTATTAAGTGATATACTCTTTGCCCTGAAATCCAAAGTATGATCTTAGCAATGAAGGAGTAGCCTTTATCAGAGATAAGGATTCCTTGCCATTTTACTATCTGCATAGTAAATTTGTTAGATTGTTCCTAAGTCTAAAATGCAGGCAAATATGAATCAGGTAGACTGTGAAGTCAAAAGGCAGCTAAAATTGTTTCCTGTTCTGACAGTGAGGATTCAGTACATTTGTAGTACCTTCTCAGTACTTTCTCATGCCTTGGTTCTTGGGCAATCAGGCCTTTACAACTTTAATTTGTTTTTCTTTTGTTTCATTTCATTCTTCTTAGACTCACACAAGATCATAGTAACATCAAGGAAATTTTAGATTGGTTTCTTATACCGCTGGAATGAACAAACTGGAAATCATTGGCTTGTTCATGTACCTTACAAGAAACCTAATGTCTTGATTTCCTATCTTCATGCTATAGATCCTCAGAGGTTCAGGCATCTTTAGCCTATGTTTTTGTTTTGAACTATATGTGAGTCCAAGGGCTAGGGGTGGACAGCCAGAGATGAATGAGCCAAAGGACAAGGAACAATGCCAGAATGTATTTGTAAGAGCTACCTTGTGGCCAGGTATGGTGGCATACACCTTTAGTCCCAACACGCAGGAGACAGAGGCAGGTAGATAGATATCTGTGAGTTTTTTGGCCTGCCCGGGCTTTGTAGTGAGTTCTAGGCCAGCCAATTTCTACACAGTGACAGCCATCTCAGAACAAGGCAAAGGAAGAGAGACAATGAGGTGGTCTGGCAGGCAAGGTTCTGAGAGAAAGAATGGTGTCATGTGAGTTTAAGCTTCCTTCCCTATGATAGTGTACTAGTTGCTTTTTGTCAACCTGACACAGACATAGATGCATCTAGGAAGAGGGAATCTTAAATAAGAAAATGTCTCCAAAGTAATGCCCTATAGAGAAGTCTGTGAGATACTGTCCTGATTAATGATTGATTAGGGAGGGCCCAGCTTACTGTGGGTGGTGCCACACCCCATTGCTGGTTGTCCTAGGTGCTCTAAGAAAGCAGAGTGAGCAAGCCATGGGAAACAAGCCATTAAGTAGCATCCCTTCACAGCCTCTGCTTTAGTTCCCGACTCTAGGTTCCTACCCTGTTTGAGTTCCTGTTCTGATTTCCTTACATGATAGACTGTGATGTGAAAGTATAAACAAAATAAACTCTCTCTTCCATAAGTTGCTTTTGATCATGGAATGTTATCCCAGCAATAACATCCTAAGACAAACACGGAGCCATTCTGGAGTGTCAGCTAGGACTGTAGTCCTTAGATTTGCATTTATGTCTATGTTTTGTGTGTGTATATGAGGTTTATGTGTATGCACGGAGAGTTCCATAGCTTTGTCATGGATAAATTTCAAAAGAACAGGAGGAATTAGGAAAACACATTTCTGGGCTACATAGGAGCTCATACAAGATGTGATTAAGGTCTTAAGTAGATAGTACAATTTCAGAGACAGACACAATTTCAGTGATATTTCAAGGGAATATAAAGCTAATATTTCATGGGATGGGTAGAACTGATATCACAGATTGACAATTGACTTGCTCTGGGCAATAAGGAAGGATTCCTAAGTCTGGCAGGCAAAAGTTTTTTTTTTTTGTTTGTTTGTTTTTTGTTTTTGCATCTGGAGTTGACAGTTCAAGGATATCCCATACTTGAATTCTCAGCAGGATTTGTGAAGGTCCTTCTTCAGGAGCCACAGAGTTAGAAAATAGCAAATGGAGTATAGCACCATTGAGTGTTGGTGCTGGTACCATTGTCTCATATAAATGCCAATAGTCTATAAGAAAGAGAACTGCTATTAAAGTTCCTTTACTCCTACTTTTGTACATAGCATTCAATAAAAAATGTCTTTGCTAAAATATGTAAAATAATTCCAATTACAAATATATTTGTAAATATTTGCATATTTAAAACTCATCTTTAGAAGACACGCAAGAAATGAATAAGGTTAAAAGGAACAAAACAGTTAATAATAATAATTCACAATAAAGATATGTTTTACATATGAAAATATTTACAAGTACATTTGTGGTTGGAATTACTTTACATTTTGCTATATATTGCAGAGTCTGTTTTTTTTTTTTTTGGAATCAACTTTTATTAGTAGTGGTAGTATTTTTTACTTACTTTACATCCTGTTCATGGACCCCTTCTACAATCTTTTCCCCCTTTCCCCCTGTCCTTTTCTTCTGAGTGGGTGGGGCCCCTCTGAGTCTCTCCCCACCCTGGCACATCAAGTCTCTGCAGGGCTAGGCAAATCCTCTCTCACCGAGGCCAGACAAGGCAGTCCAGGTAGAGGAACATATCCCACAGACAGGCAACAGCTATTGGGATAACCCCCATTACAGTTATTTGGGAACCACATGAAGACCAAGCTGCACATTTGCTACACAGGGAGGTCAAGGTCCGGCCCATGTATGCTCTTTGGTTGGTTGGTTCAGATTCTGAGAGCCCCAAGGGTCCAGCTGATTCTGTTGGTCTTCCTGTGGAGTTTCTATCTTTTTTGGAGCCCTCAATCCTTCCCCCAACTCTTCCATAAAGAGTTCCCAAGCTCCACCCACTGTTGGGCTGTGGGTGTCTGCATCTGTATAATTCCTTTTCATATGTTGGAAAAGTATACCAGCAGATGAGAAGAGGATGTGGGAATGAGAACATTTTCTCAGAAGAGGTAGTAGAGAGAAGATATTAAAGGACACCAGGGTACAAGAGGAGGCCTGGCCTTGTAGGAGAGAAGGACCACTCTCGTGTTCTTTCGTGAATTTGGTAGGCAAAGAATTTAAGATAAGGAAAGAAGATGCGATGCGGGGAGCATCAGAGAGAGAACCATGTCCAGTTGCCACCACTGAAAACTAGAGACTGGTTGTTACATTTGTTCAGGTTACCATTGTATATGAGAAGGTTAATGAAAGTAGGCATTTATGTTGCTTGGCAACATAGGCTACAAAACAGAGGACTACAGGACCTTTTTTGGATAAAGGCAGCTAGTTTAACACCATAAATCAGACATCCATGACCTTTTAAGGCAAGGATGATGAAGAGCTGAAGTCCAAACACTGCATTTCAAAAGCTGTGTTAGAATTGGATCAACCATCACAGCTTTATTTAGGCAGAGAGGAGATGTTCATGAATCAGAGGTGGAGTGCTCAAGAATCAGAGGCTCAGTTCTAACTCACACTACCATAACCAATATTCTTTAGTTTATTGCAAGTTAACCAAAATCAGAGCGAACTGGTTTGGGCCGTCTATTTCATAGAAATGGATGAATAACCAAGAATTATCATTTAGTTTTCTTTCTCCTAATTATCTCTTTTTAAATTGCTATTTGTAGTAAATGTATTCAAGTTGCCTTACAATGTGAAAATGGGGATTGTGTGTTCTTGAAAACTAAAGTTGTCACTACATTCCATGAACTTCAGTCGAAGAATCTGATGTCACTGAAATCAGAATAATAGTCAAATGGTTTTCTGATGCACTTAGAATCTTGGCATAGGAGATTGGAAAGTCAAAGAGATTCTTTCTCTGTACAGAAAAACTGAGGTAACCCTCTGAGGATTAGAATATTCACATCTTACAGCTAGCTACAGCTTCTGTCTCTAAGACAGGCTGGGTAAAAACTCACATTCTTACAATCCTATTTCCTTTGTTAGATTTTTCTGTGATGACCCCCACCCACCCATTCTCCTCGTGGACTTCATTACTAGACCATCCTGGGACAATAGAATAGATTATGATCTTGACTTTCTTCAGTTACTTTATCGTCTGAAGCATATAATTTCATTTAATTCCAAAGTTATTACCTGAACACTTAATGTGAGACTTCGAAGATGAATAAGGCCTCATTTTACCAATTGATGTTCAACACTCAATAAAGTAATCTTGAAATATGAACATTTAAAATCAAGACTAATAGATGCTCTGGATGAGCAACTAGGTCAATGATGAATTTTGTCTGAGAGACTAAAGAGATCTCTGCAATGGTAGTTAGTATAAGGTCAATGACAGCAGTTTTCTAGGCTAAAAGAGGGAAAGGATGAATTTCCCTGACTGAGAGAACTACATATCATGCATTGCATAGAATTAACATAAGCATAGTGGAATGCAAGGTGGAGACTCCTTTATAAAGGACTTTATAAGCCATATTAAAGAGTTCGGCCTGTGTTTTATATGCAGTGGAGCAGTGAAGACACGTTTTTTGTTGTTTTTTGGTTTTTTGTTTTTTTCCTGTCGAGGGAGGGAAGAAAAAAAATAAAATAGTTACCAGCAGAGAGGTGCAGCCACAAAGACTTGTAGGATTCTAGTGAAAGTGCACAGAAGGATGCCCTGCCTTTGAACAAGAGCTGTGAGGAAGGGACCACAAAGTCAGAAGTCAGGGAAGAAACTTCAAGGAAGAATTGAGGATGCCAAGTTTTTAAATTAGGGAACTGGTAGATGACAATGTGCAAACAAAAAACAACAAGGCACAGAAGAAAAACTTTTGTTGGCAAAGGGGCAGGAGATAGGAAAAAAATGTATCTGGTCTAACAAATTCTTGTTATTCAAGGACATTTATATAAATGTATTCACTTTCTAAAAGGGAGTATTTTTTGTTAATTATTTTCTTTATTTACATTTCAAATGTTGTCCCCCTTCCTGGGCTCCCCCTCCACAAATCTCCTACTCCACCCCCTCCCATTTGCCTCTAAGAGGGTACTCCCTCAGGTAGGGGAGGGAAAAAGGGGGAGTATTTTTAAACGTCATAGCAACCAGATTCCTGTGGTATGAATGAGCATACTGGGGATGACCTTGTTTGAACTTCAAATTGCTTTGGAACCTCCCTATATCTGGTAAGGTAAGAAGGAACATATTTACAATGTCTTAATATTAGATGAAGGACGTATGGGATTTATTAAGGAAACACTGTAATTTTCCTGGATTTTGATGACAGAAACGAATAGCTGTCCTTTGAAGGCTTTCTATGAACAGGACCTGTTTTGTATTCATGTACAATTTTATTTAATCCTTCCAACCCTGTAATCCAAAAGATTTGGATGTTACCTACAGTTGCCACATGGATTCGTTCATACTCTGATGGTTCAGAGCTCTTATTACCAGTGTTATACTAAATATAATTACTGGCAGGTGTGCTCACCAGCATTAACTACAAAAGACCAAGGGGAACCCCATGTGGGTTTTGGCAACTGTGGGAAGACTACCTTCAAAAAGAAAACATGGGTGATAGTTGTACAGGAATATAAGGTAGTACAACCCAAAATGTGTTCTACAGAATGCCTTTGAAAGACTGAAGTATTTCAAGGACAGATGAGCTTTCATATAAGGGATCATTGTTTCATTAAATGACTGCATTGAGACATTTAGAAGGGAAGCCGCCATCTGATTAATGATGTTTAACCCAGTACTGCCCCCACTTAGTTGATCTCAAACTCAATTGTAATGCTATATATAGAACACATGAATAAAGAAATTGAAGTCTGTGGTAAACCAACCAAAGACAGATATAGTTAGCCTTCTGTTGTTAAATTTTGAAGTCTGGCCTTTGTCTTTTCTGGGGAGCTCTGAGGAAATACAAGGAGGTGCCTGCATATAATAAAACCTGGTTGTGTGCTAGTGCTGAGGCAATGACTATAAACACGGAGTCCCTGGTGGTCCGTGCATACAATGCAAAGGAGCACGTGAGATCATCACCAGCTGATAGAGAAAATTGTTTGCACCCATTCTGTGGACTGCTGTCCAGAATATTCTAAGTTTTCCAGTAACCTTGAACAAAACATTCCACAAGTACATTGATACAATGAAGTCACTATTATAAAATTCGTAGTTGTTCACTGGTTGGCTTTTGAAAGTTGCCAAGGAAGGCAACTTTTGTTTCTGTCACTAGCATAGTACATTCTTTTAAAAAAGGCTTTATAGGCAATGGCCTCTTCTAGCTGCTCGCATTTGCTGGGTTACAATTTTAGCATGGGTAGTCAACACAGCAGCAGACTTTTTTTCTGTCCCTTTACCTTATAATAGGAATGCAAATGTAGCTTTAAAGTACTTTGTAAATATGAATTTACAGTACATGTACTTATTAAATGGTACTCTGCAATGCTACTTCTGCAGTGCTACACTAAAATTTTAAAGAATGCTCAGTATGCCCACCTTGTATAGCTTTGCTGATAAGCAAGTTCTAATTCATAGAGAGTCATGGAGTCATCTGAGAGAATGTTGAAAAAAAATAGGTCTGGAGTTTTGAAAGATGATTCCTGATTGAGGAGCAGTGAGATGTAGGTCACAGTCATAGAGGACATAGGAATCCTATGGAGAAAGGACTCTTTCTAGGAAGAGAGTGTATATAGATCAAACACCAAGTGTGCTAGAAGAGGCTGCTGGCTTATGTCTTTTATATAGCTGAGTAGCTTCTGCAAATGGCTAACTTCATCCCTTTTGTATTTTTATCTCAATAATTACAAGGTAACCTCTGTGTCTGCTATAAAGTACCACTCTGTCCACTGAAATTATAGGTCATAAGCAAATAAAGTTATATATGTTCCTTTTCCTATAATTCTCTAGTAAATCGGGGTAATGGTTTTAAAAGTAAGTAACCTATGTATTTTTTTTTTAATGTTAGCAGTGAGGATGATTCCCAGTCATTTTGAATTCTCTTAATGTCTGTTACTGAGGCAGAAATAGACAGTGCCCTACACAGTCAAATAGGAGCTCTTGACCAGTATGTCTACTGAGTTCCAGGTGCAATATGTGTTACATAAATGAGTGAAGGGAAAATACTTTTTGTAATTGAACTGAGATAGAAACAAACTCTCTTCATTTCCTTTTTCCTTTTCATTATTTCTGTGATTCTTTCTACAGTTTCCTTAATATGTTTCTTTAGATTGTGTGTCCATTAGAATGAAAGCAACTCATTTCAGGTTAACCTAGACATAAGTATTTTTAGGATTATTTGGGGCCTTTTTAGGATGCAAACATACATATCTTGTGAAATTTTTGTATGTTACTCAAGCAATTCTACAGGCATGTATATATGTATTGAGTCCTCCCCTTTAAGAAAAAAATAGGGGCTAGAGAAATGGCTCACTAGTTAAGAGCACTGACTGCTCTTCCAGAGGTCCTGAGTTCAATTCCCAGCAACCACGTGGTAACTCACAACCATTTGTAATGGGATCTGGTGCCCTCTTCTGGTTTGTCTGAAGACAGCAACAGTGTATTCACATATATAAAAATAATCTTTAAAAAAAGAAAAAATAAAAGATTATCATTTTCACTATGATTTCATCTTCAATACTGTGATAGATAAAATTGGAAATCCAGAACTTCACATTTTAATGAAATTTCTTGATAATCTACTTTATTTTTCACATAATCTACATTCTTGATTTATATAATTTATTGGTTGCTAGAATAATCTCAAAGAGTTGTGCAGCTATCAGTTATCAGCACACCTTCAGTTTTAAAAACGGTTTTCACCCCAGAAAGATACCCAAGCCAGTACTCCTTTCTCACCTCTCCTTTGTCCTGTGCCTGATCCCCAGCATTAGACCCAGATGTTACCAATTCGTTGTCTATCTTCTATGAAATTGTATATTCCTTACCCTTCATATAAATGAAATTGTATAATGTATGCTCTTTTGTGATATGCTTCTTTCACTTAGAATAATATCATAAGGAAATATCTGTTATTATAAAGAAATATCTATCTTATAGCATGCTGTGTAGCACACCATTGTTTTTACTTTCTTGTGTATAGAAATTTTTCTTAATTTATCTTTTTATTCACTTTGCATCAGGATCATAGTCCCCCTCCTCCTCTCCTTCCAGTCCTTCCCTTAAAAATTTTTCCCTCCGAAATGGATGGATCTGGAGAGTATCATCGTGAGTGAGGTAACCCAATCACAAAAGATCACACATGTTATGCATTCTCTGATAAGTGGTTATTAGACCAGAAGTTTGGAATATTGGAAGAATGACCCACAAACCACAAGAAACTTAAGAAGAAGGAAGACCAAAAGGTGGACATTTCATTCCTTCTTAAAAAGGGGAATCAAATACCCACAGAAGGAGGGGCAGAGATTAACTATGGAGCAGAGACTGAAGGAAGGACAAGCATATAGCTATCTCCTAAGAGGCTCTGACAATACCTGACTAATACAGATGTAGAGGCTCACAACCATTCATTGAACTGAGTACACTGTCCCCAGTGAAGGAGTTAGAGAAAGGTTCTATGGAGCTGAAGGGTTTGCAGCCCCTTAGGACGAACAACAATTACTAACTAGTACCCTCAGAGCTCCCAGGGACCCAACCACCAATCAAGGACTATACAGGGTGGGACTGAATGTTCTGGCAGCATGTGTATAGTAGAGGATCGCAAATTCGATCATCTATAGG
>JADRCD010027840.1:0-10435 GCA_019843815.1 Montemys delectorum
ATATGAAGGTAGTAAATTTAGTGCTAAAAAATTGGATATTCGTATTGCAGCTTAATTTCATTTGAGGCAGCTCAAAGAGTTTCACCATAAATATTTGTGGTTGATGTGAAACCAAATGTTTCCAATACAATTGCCTGATCTTACCACATTTGTTCCTCCTGTTGTGCCTATATCTCTTGCCATTATGAATGCAAATCCAAAATGTAGAAAAATATTTTAAACTAAAATTATTGCTGAATGTTCACTACTTAAAAGTCTTATGCTCTTGCACAGGAGATGAATGACTCCAAGGAAACCGTGTCTTTCAGACACAATAGGACTGATACACGAATGAATTCACAGAGTCTGTAACAACAAACACAGAGCCTGTACAGGTTCAAGCCAGATGGGATCCCAGCACTGCGAGAGAGAAGTGCACATGGGCTCCTTCTCCTAACCAAGAAGCTATCTGTAATTGATACCAGCTGGCAAAGGAAAAATCAGCTTTCTCCAATGGAGCCTCACTGGGCATATTAACCACACTTCAAGGCAGGCCTCATGCCCAGGAATAGTTGGCCAACACAAAAGGAACCCAATATTTTTGTAGAATTTTGTGTCTTATTATTTTATTTGGGCATGTGTTTTTTTCTTATTGGTCTTTGGCTTATTTGTTTTAATTTCTGTTTTTGTGTGGGATGTGTTTCTTGGTTTTTGTTTGACTTTTTAAAGAGAGAAGAAAAAAAGAACATAGTGCTAGGTGGATAGGGAGGTAGGCAGGATCTGAGAGAAGTTGGGAGAGGGGAAAACATGATCAAAATACATTGGATAAAAATACTTTTTCATTTGAGACAGGGTTTTACTATGTAGCTCTGGTTGTCCTGGAACTCACTGTTGTAGACCAGGCTGGCCTTGATCTTACAGAGATCCAACTGCCTCTACCTTACAAGTATTAAGATTAAAGGCCTGTGCTACCATACCCAGCAAAAGCATTTTTATCAATAAGCATTTTTGAAAAGTTGTATGCTTTTATAAGTTACCTACTGTCTATCGCTACAATTGTACACTTGAGTAGTTGTAATATAAATTACATGTCCCTTGAAAGCTAAAATATTTACAGTCTGGTCCTCTATAGAAAACATTGGCTGACCCTTCATATGTCACAGCTCATATTTAAAATGCTGCATGTTCTTGATACTTGGACTTTCTGTCTATGTGCGTTTGAGTATTCTATGTTCCTAAACTCAGGTAGACTCTATTATGATTTGGATATGAAATGTCCCCAAAAGTGATCACATATTGAAGGCTTCAGACCTAGTTGATGTCACTATTAAGAGGTGGCTGGATCATGGAACCTCTAACTTTATCAGTGACTGCATGACTAAATGCATAGGAAGTGGGGACTAGTTGAAGTCATTGGGGGCATTCTATTGAAGAGTCTCTCTCTGTCTCTGTCTCTCTGTCTATCTGTCTGTCTGTCTGTCTGTCTCTCTCACACATATGCGCGCGCGCACGCACACACACACACAAATTGAAATTCTATGTTTTTGATAGACCCAGTCATTCAAAAAATAATTATTGACTGTCCACTAGATTCCAGGCACTGTTCTGTGTTCTGAGAATCCGAAACAGACAAACACATGGCATACTCCTTCATAGGTTTGCAGTGGACTTTGGCAGACAAAGTACATGTAATAAGTACTAAGAAGAGGATTATGTGTAAAATGTGAAACATTTTGGTAGCAAATAGTTAAGAGAGTTTGAGAAGGCTTCACTGGAGAAGTTACAATGGGTTTGTCCCCTGTGTAGGAGATGCTTGCAGATAATAATAGCAGAAAAGACATTGGAAGCTGCAGGAACAACACACACAATCATGTGAAATAAATATCAAGTTCAGAGATGTGCTTGTGCCTGAGCTTAGTCTAGGGGAGTGGAGTAATATAAAAAGATGAGTATGAAAAGCAGGCTACCTACAAACTTGTGCCTTGCTAAGGGGGGGGGGGGGCAGGCAGGCAGGCAGACAGACAGACAGACAGACAGATGGAGTGAATGAGTTCATTTGCTTATTGGGATAGGATCTAACTATATAGCTCAAGTGGACCTTGGACTCATTATATAGCCCAGGCTGGCACCCAGTCTAGGAGTTTGGGTTTTAAATTTTAAACATGGTGGTTAGGTATTTCTTAAATATAGTAACAACATACTCAGATTTCTGATTTAAGACTGTAATGAGAGGGGAGGGGTGATGAGTGACCAGGACACAGGCAGACTGGAAACAACAACTTCCGAGTGTGCCAGAATATATCTGCACACCCACTCATGAGACCTCCTGGCACCCACAGAGATATCCATAAATGGCCATTCATAAACGGAAGACATCCCAGTATCTGAGTGAACTAAACGAGTTCAAGGTTAGAAAATACAGATCAGTTGTTACATGCCAATTTTACTTCCTAAGAGGTAAAAATCCTTTATATTGTTGCTTATGTGCCTGAAACCCTCTTGTGCCAAGAGCAGGCTCATGCAAATGGCAACAAAAGGCAGAAATGTTACACTTATCAGCTTTTGCGCTTGTGGGGAGAGGAAAGAACAAAGACTCTGTTTCTAAGTCCAGAAAAACTGATTATTACAATATCCTGATCATAACCCAAACATCTCCAACTTGTGGAATGTTTGTTCCTTACTCTCTCTTCAGAAATGTCTCTCCATTACAGAATTCTTGCAAAAGTGAAATAAGTCCAGCTACTGTTTTTCCCATAAAAGGGACCACTGTTTTTCTGCTACTTTGACTAGCATGTTTCTGTAGGTGGTCATTTCAACAATAAAGGAAGTTCAAGGGTTCAAACAGATTTCCACTGTTACAGCCCAAAAATTTGAGGTTTTTTTTTTTCAAGGAAGTCCCCCCTGCTGAGCAATTATGCTTGAATTCGAGGCTGGCTCTTAGCAAAGCTGTAGGGAGAGTAAGGCAGAGGAGAGAGAGGGGTAAGGAATCCAGGCAGGGAAAAGGATAGGAGACTGAAGAAATCAAGGCACTCAATCAGAAGTAAATGGTTGCAACTGGCCAGCTGATAGCGTGGAGACTAGGAAGCAAAGGGAAACATGGAATCTGGGGGTTGATCCATTCCTCAATTTTTGCTAGTTTGACCCTGATGATTCGATATACTCAGAAAGAAAATACCTATAAGGAGATGATGTGGACTATAGCATGCCTCTGGCAACATATTCAGAAGGTTCTGGAAGCCAAGTAGACTCACAGTGCCTTGACAGGGAATATTTACATGTCATGGGGTGCAGTGTTGTGGCCAACATGCTATTTGGTCATTTCCAGAGAGGTCCCTAACTCTATATGATATCTCATGATTGCAGATCCAATCTCATGATGCCCCACCTCACGGCCTTGCCAAGGGCAACAGGGCACTGCTGTTTCACCATTTTGCCTCTTGCCTTTTTGTTTTCTCTTCCTGGAGCTGCAAAGAAGGATGGCTCCAAGGACCCGTGGCAGGGAACCTTATCATAAGGCCCCTAATCTATCTTCCATGTCTGTGTCCACGTCTGTCTGTCTGTCTGTCTGTCTGTCTGTCTGTCTCTCTCTCTCTCTCTCTCTCTCTCTCTCTCTCTCTCTCTCTGTGTGTGTGTGTGGGGGGGGGGGCTTGTGTGTGTATACTGGAAAGAATGATTCTGTCTGATTGCATTGCTTATCCCTAAAAGGAATTCCTCATCCTCATCACTTTCAGAGTAGATGCATAAAAACATCATAAAGTCAAACAAAGTTCTCTAGAACTATGAGAGCCCCCTCCCCCCACGCAGAAAAAAGCTTCTATCCCGGGAGACCTGCTCAGCTGCCTTTTCCTTTCCTCTTCTTTCTTTCTTTATTCTTCTTTTTTTTTCTAATGTCAATAAGGAAACTGCTAGTAATCTCATCGAGAAAACAGCTCCAAGCTAAGAGGAAGCATTATGAAAAACACATCACCTAGTGATTTCACTGAGAGGGAAAAATACCCTGAAATAAAAACCTTGAAAGCAAATTGTACAGGAAGGTTAATAGCAGTTGAGGATTGAAATGTCAAACTCCCATCCTCAAAGGTACAAGCTAAAGGGCTTCATGAATAAACTGTACATGGAGCCATGGATAGTCTTGGTGTTATCCCTGCTCAGAGGAGGCATGCCTTTGCTCCATGCTGCCTCACTCCAGAATTTCAATCATTTCACAAAGAAGTGGAGGAGAAGAGAGGTGGTTGTGTGTTAACCAACTGCACAGAAGGCAGTAAGAAAAAAATCTCTCAATAGTGCCTAAGCCATTGATCCTCATCAATGAACTGCAAGGAATCAGCATCTTGGATCAAGGTCTAACATCACTTGCTCTGCCTTTCTGTACCCATAGTAAGAATATGGGGTGTATACAAAGAAATGAGTACATTGCTTTTAAAAAATTAAAGATTTATTTATTTTATATATGTGAATACACTGTCTTCAGACACACCTGAAGAAGGCATCAGATCTCATTATGGATGGTTGTAAGTCACCATGTGGTTGCAGGGATTTGAACTCGGGACCCTTGGAAGAGCAGTCAGTGCTCTGAACTACTGAGCCATCTCTGTAGCCCCTTAAACAATTTTTTTTTCAAAAAAAAATCCTTAAGGGTTTCTTAGTGAGACATAGTAAGGATCGGTAATGACATTTTGTTGACAAGTTTGGTAAGCCTTCTCTTATCTTGCAAGGCTAAGATGGTAATATCCTGCTCTTGAGGTAGTGGTTCTTAACCTTCCTAATGCTTTTGCTATTGTTATGAATCACAATGTAAATATCTGATATACAGGATATCTGATATGTGATCTCCAAAGAGGTCATGACACACAGGTTGAGAACCACTGGCTTAAGGGGAGGGAAAGGCAGAGTATCTCTTCTTGTAAGTCGATGAATTCAAGAAAAGGGAAGACAAGTGTAATCCCAGAACTGGGGAGATTGAGGCAGGAGGATCATGAGCTTGAAGCAAGCCTTGGGCTATGTGATGAAATCTTGTCTCAAAACAAGACTCCACAAATAGTAATAATTGTATCATTTTCTAGAAGTGAAATGTAAACAGTTTTCCTCATTTTTCCATTTGATTTTCTAAATTCATATGGCCTGCTATCATTTAGATACTTGGCTATTAAAGTTTTTAATTCAAAGTCTGATCTACTATTTCTTTGAAAATACGGCAAGTTGAGGTCTACAGATCTTAAGACTCCAAAAGCACAGCTGCAGCTTAAGTGATAGCAAGATGGTGTCCCAAATATTAATCAGAGTTCAGCTATAAAAATCTAGGGCTCTTGTCTTTCTCTTATAAAGAAGTGCTCCAATATAAGTATATAATTAGTTTAACATATATACAATGTGTAACAGTAAAATTTGTATCAGCTTTTGTTGGTCCATCTTTTGAAACTGTCTATTATTTGATCTTTCCTTCCAGTGTAAAAGGATTAACCAGGTGAGAGCTTCCCCCAGGACAAACAGGTAAACAGATAGTACATGCCAGATCTATCAATCACCCTATAAACCCACTTTCCAAAGCATGAGTCTCTCCCATTTTAGGCAAACACTGACTATTTTTCTTCTAGGAAGAAAGAAAAGAACTGAATTGAAAAAAAATTAATCAATCTGACAAAGTCTGTGGTTTCATTTCAATTAATGCTTAGTTTAAAATTATCTGATGACATCAAGGGAGAATGATTCATGACAAAAGCAACTTGCACAGCCCACATTAAAAAGGGTCCATGCTAGGAGCATCATCATCATGAGAGAGTATTAATTAAGCAACTCAGATGCTGCTGCTGCTGATGCAATGAATTCAAGAGGAGAAAAGACAACAATGACAACACTGCAGAGACTTTAGTTGGATAAGGTAGTTACAATCTGAAACAATTAAAATATTTATTTCAGAAATAGAGCATACTTATTGCTGTAGGGCAAAATTACATATGCAGGAATTTTTTCCAGAATGGTTTGAAAACATAAAAATACACACTTTTTACACTTGAGCATGTACATACAAGCATATGTATATATGTTCATCTGTGCATGTCCATGTGTAGATGTTCAAGTAGCTGTCATATGGAAATTGGCTTCTAATTAGGCTGTAGTTTGACAAACTTCATCTCATAAGACTAACTATCCCATTACCTATTTGTGTAAATAAATTTTTATTAGGACATAGCAAACTAACCCATCTGCACATTGTCAATGGGAGGCTTTCTCAATCAATGATAGGTCTGAATAAAGGGGCCAAAGAATATATGACTTGCAAAGCCTAAAAAAAAGTTTTTTTATCTGGGTCTTTACAGAACAAAAAGGTTGCCATTTTCTGATTAAGATAATGGACATCATATAACTAACACATAAGTCAGCATAAATGTACTGTGGGGTTTGACTCAACAAGCTCTAAACTTTCCCCAACCGCTGGAAAGTATTGTTAAATATCATAAACACTAAGAACCTTGGAGATTTAGTATAATTGCTACCTTTGTTTTAGATCATAGTTTCTCTGGAAACATTTTTGAACTTTGATCATGATATAACATATTATTTTAATATATGCATATCAAAACAAGTAATTTCCGTATTAAAATGCCACTGAAATAGAGCCATAGAAATGTTACCCACATTTGAAGAGTTTCATATATACACAATATTTTTCTTACTAGTTTAATATGAACAGGTACACTTGACACTATCATTACGTTTCCCATCACAGTGATTTCAATCGTTGTCACTGCAAACTACAGGAAAATGAGTAACAGTAAGGAGTAGCTGAACATCTAACCAAATTCTCCTATTCCAGAAGCATGAAGCTATCTATAATTCCAATAGCACTGTGGAAAATGTCTTTTCTAAGTATAGCTACCATTTACCCCTTACAAATTACCTTCTCCTACCTCCAAAACAATTACTTGTTCTCATTTCTCATAAAGAAAAAGAAAAGTACACTTCAAAGAGCATTTGAGTCAAATGCAAAACACAGGGGAGAGACAAATATAACAGAATATGGTCACCAGGCTTTCTGGACCATGTTCTATTTCTATTTTTCTTTTTTTATAATTTCAATTTTTATTCTTTACATACATTACATTCCGATTGCAGTTTGCCCTCTCCCCACTCCTCCTAGTTCCCCACACACAACTCTCTCCTAGATCCATGCTTCTCACATTTCCCTTTTTATAAAAAAGGAGCAGGCCTCCCAGGGATATCAACCAAACATGGCATAACAAATTACAATTAAGACTAGGCATAAACTCTCATATCATGGCTGGATGAGGCAACCCAGTAGGAAGAAAGGGGTCCGTATACAGGCAAGAGTCAGAGAGACACCCTCCACTCCCACTGATGGAGGAGTCCTGCCCCTGTGCTTCCTGCTCAGTTGATTCTGTGGGTCATGAGGTTGGTTTCAACCCTCTGTTTCCTACAGTCTTTCCTCCAGTGTTCAGAGGGATTCTTCTGTCTCTACCTAATGTTTGACTGTGGGTCTCTGCATCTACTCCCATCAGTTGCTGGATGAAGTCTCTCTGATGATGATAATGGTAGGCGCTGGTCTATGAATATAGCAAAATATTATTAGAAATCATCTCATTGATTTTTTTGCCAGTCATATTTTGTTCTAACCTGGATATATTTAAGAAACATTTCATCCTCCTTCTTCTATATTTCTAAGTTCAATGATTCCAATTTTATTTCTCATACAGAGTTTGTTAATTACCCCCATGTGAGATGAAATTGCTTTCTTTAAAAAGAAATCCAAATCTAAGGCCTTTTACTGTTTGAGGCTAAAGACTGAGCATTATACATATCATTACTGTCATTTTCTGCCAAAACCCATGCCCCGAAGGTGACACAGATGATGATGAAATGCTGTAGGGTGGCAACAATTCTACTAGATTGTATGTAGATGAGGGCTGTCACATTCATGATTTGGATCAAGGGTACATGACCTCATTCCTGGCTAGTCAACCTAG
The DNA here is from genome assembly GCA_019843815.1 of Montemys delectorum. Taxonomy (NCBI): domain Eukaryota; kingdom Metazoa; phylum Chordata; class Mammalia; order Rodentia; family Muridae; genus Montemys; species Montemys delectorum. Next base: position 7,962 of record JADRCD010027840.1, read on the forward strand.
AGCAAATGTAATTTATTGGAGCCAGGAGGCCTCATTATGATCTTGCATCCAATGCTTTTCCTCACAAATAAAAATGATAGCCATATAAGAAAGGCACAAAACTACTCTTCATTTTATTGATGAGATTTTAATACAGTAGAAAGAAAATATATTGCTGAAGTTTTGCCAACCCACAAGGGAACCAGTTGCCATATTTAAATGGTAACAAAAAGTGAATGGAGGGGAAAACATTTCCCATGAAATCTCATTTGAAACTTTGACATTGGGATAACACTTTAATGGTACTTACCTAAAATCACCATGTCCTGGGAAGAGTTTAACCTATCATCATTTAAATTAGCATTTGAAATTGTTTCTTAGTTCTAAAGAAAGTCACTTGTAAAATGAATGTAGTCCCACTCACACCACGTTGCTTTTTAAGTTTCACAACAAAACAATACTGTGAGCTGGCTCTTTTTATAATGGACTCTTTAAGAAAAATTGTAAGATGCAGCTCAAGAAGCAGAAATTTCCTTTGACTAAATGGTAGCATTTCAATGCAAAAGAAAAATTTAGGAACAAGAAGGGTGTGAAATGATGTGTAAAGTGAGGGTGGGAGTATGTTAGACACATGTATACATTTTGGTCTTCAGGAAAATTCCATCACAATTGTTTAACTGAAAACCTCCTTTTCCAAACCACTATTTGTAACGGCCTATGTATCAGGAAAGCTGGGGCAGGGATGGATTGGTGTCAAGAGGTGCACACATTTCCTTGCTCACTGATGTTCCAGAATCTGTTTTAAGAAGAGAGCCAAGAGTGGCTGGCAGAAAGGTCAGGCTAGTCTCCTTTCCGTGATGCTGCTAAAAGCCTGCACGGCCTTTATCTGGGCAGATAATGAAGTAGTTATTATCGCAACGTAAGGTTGAGCCCCATCATCAACTCACCACGCTTAATTCAATCTGTGTTTATGTAGCTCAGATGTAATCCCACCAGATTCAGCCATTTGGCCCTGACAGAGATACTGTTGCTAACATCACCCTAGTATCACTTTCAGGAAGGATGGGGAGAGAACTTTATCATTACAGGGAGACCACCCTCAGACACATCCATTTGTAAAATGTTGAGGCATGTTTAGGGGGTTTCATTTCATGGTGGCTCTGAGATAAGCCTTTTGGAAAGCTTTTAATTATTTCTTTGAGGCTCTTGTTATTTGTACTGTGTGGACAACTGAAAAGTAAACCCCAGAACATCAGTTGAAAATGGATTTGTTCTGAATCTTACTCTAGGAGCAGCACGGTTCAACTAGACAACAAAACCTGGATGTTCCAGCTCTTTTGAAAGCAATCTTTTGAAGGTAAACACTAAGTAAATAAAACTCATTGGGAACACAACTTTTGTTCAAGTCCTGTCCATGTTTGCCTAGACTGCATTATCACCTTATTATAATAATCAGTGTTATTGAGCTGGATTGTGTCACCTACCACTTTCAAGCTAGGTGTGACCATGTGAGTTGCTTTAGCCAGTGAAGGATAAGCAGAAAACTGTTCCGTGGTTACAGTGATATGCTACAGGTAAAAGCTTTAAGAACCAGCATGCTACTTACTACCCTGTGCTTTACAGCAGTTTCCCATATATCAAGCTACAAGCAATGTGTACTTCAGAAGAAACACAATTGGCAGTGTTTCCAATTACAGCCCTAACACATGCAGCATGGGGGAGAAAGGAACATTTGTAGTATGAAACCACCGGATTGTGTGACTATTTATTACCACAGCAAAAATCATGTTATCCTTGCTTTCCTATTCCACCTTCTTGTATTGTTCCTACCCTCTCTTCAAAATGTGAGCACTCTTCTTGAGTAGACACACTTAAGAGAATGTCCACATAATCCAGATCATCTTAATAAAAACAATAATGGAAGGAAAAGACAAGGTCACAGTTTGATCAGCCACAGACTTCTCATGTAATGCTTGACCGTGATGACTCATCATCACTCACAAGTAGTACTGCGCTTACCTGTCCCTTGTTTGGGAAACAGGACACATTATGGTAAGCAACAGATACACTGTTCTGAGGACTGAATGTTTCTATTTCCCCAAACTTCAAGTGCTTTCGCCCTAATCCCCACTACTGTGGCTGTATTTGGAGATGGAGTATCTAAGAAAGTAATGACGTTTAAATGAGATCAGGACCATAGACTCCTGGTCCAATTTGATTACTGAGCTTATAAGAAGACATATAAGAAAAGTCTCCCTGCACACCATCTCTTTTTCTTCCGTGTGAGGATGAACGATGAATGCAACCATGTACAAAACAAGCAAAGAACCCTGTCCAGACACCAAACTGGTCAGAACCTCGATATTGGACTTCCTAGCCTCCAGAACAATGCGAAATAAATTTCTGTTCTTTAAGCTAGTAGCCTAAACTGCCTGGCTAGCGGAGACTATGTCAGATGAGCATAAGATGAGATGAGTTGATGATTACTTGAAAGA
>JADRCD010027846.1:0-10775 GCA_019843815.1 Montemys delectorum
TGGGATTAAAGGCCTGTGCCACCACTGCCCGACTAAGAAGAAGCCCTTGAAGAAAAATGCTGTACAGAATTCCACCCAAGCTCGTTCTGAAGATAAGTATCCTAAAAGTCCCCCAAAACTTGCCAGGGAAGATGGTGGCAGTAGACTGTGAAATGGTGGGCACAGGACCCAAGTGGCATGTTCGTTCCTTGGCTCGATGCAGCATTGTGAATTACAATGGGGATGTGCTTTATGATGAGTACATCCGACCCCCCTGCTATATTATGGACTACTGGACCAGATGGAGTGACATCTGGAAGTGCCACATGGTTAATGCTACACCCTTTAAGACTGCTTGGAGTTAGATCTTGAAGATACTCTCTCGGAAGTTAGTGGTAGGGCATCCCATTCACAATGACTACAAAGCCCTACAATACTTTTATCCCAACTCCCTCACCTGAGACACTTCCTAGATACCATTCCTCAACAGGAAGGCTTTGTCACTGAAGCATCTCACCAAGAAGCTGCTGAGTCGGGACATCCAGGCTGGAAAAAGTGGACATTCCTTGGTGGAAGATGCCCAGACCACAATGGATCTGTACAAGTTGGTTGAAGTTGAATGGGAATGGCACCTGGCCCAGAATCCTCCAGAAAATTAGCAATCCCAGGGAGACACATGCAGTAGACCAACCCACAGTTCTGCCAGCTTCTCACCTGTAGAAGCTAGAATCACTGAGGAGAGGGGCTTGACCAGAGACTTAATACCTATTGATATTTTATCTCAGCTATTGTGGTCACTGCATGGTTAAGTGTCTCATGGAAGAGGAGAGCTTTCATGTTAAAACCCTCCTCAAGTCAGGCAGGTGGCCCAGGCCTGTAATCCCAGATACTTGGGAGGCTGAGACAGGTCATAGATTTAAGATCTGCCTGGACTACAGAATTAATTCTAAGCCAGTGAAACCCTGTCCTAACATAATAAGAGGGCCAGAAGTAAAGCCCAGTGCTAGAACACTTACCTAGCATGCATAAATCACTAGGTACAGGCTCCAGTAGTGGGGTAGGGGAGGGTAGAAGGAATAGAACACAACGTGAGGAACCATAACTGTTTACTTCTTTAGAGTGCTAGCCACACGTCATGTCACAGGATGCTTGTGCCAGTCAGCCTTGAGGTTAAAGGTATGTGCTATCATGCCTGTATAAAATCTAATGATGGTTTATGATGTTTAAATGGCTCTATTTTTATGTTCTGTGTTGGGAAACTGGCTTTATTGTGTTTCCTTTCACCACTTCACAGTGGTTTTACACAGAAATGAATGCATTGGCTGAACAGCTAGGTCTTTCATTTCAAATAGGGGGACATCATCTGGGCTCAGCCTCAACTACAGAGCACCTAGTTAGGAGCATCAGCCTCACTACTGCACAAGACATAGAAAGATTCGTGTAGCCCATAATAATAGAGGCACTTATGTGTTCACAAACCAGGGACTACATTTAGCCTAGCACAACTGAAGCCCTGCATATCCAAACCTGTCTAAAAAGAAACCAGCACCCTGATATTGTCTAGAGGTTTCAGAATGACCCTTACTGCACATCCTCTGGTGTTCTGAAAGGGATAAGTGAACACATGCTCATAGCTAAAGAATATTATAGCAGGTACTTACTAAGGAGAGCCCACCTCAACAACTGCTCATGCCTGCTTCCCACATTCTTCTACCTAAGCTACCCCTACCTTTCTTCTTATAGCAGTGGTTCTCAACCTTCCTAATGCTATGGCCATCTAATAAGCTGCTTGTATTTTAATGCGTGACCCTCCTCCAGCTAAGAGCTGATTCTTTCAGACTTTGCCTTGCCACAAATAGTCACTCCTTTCTCTAAGCTCCTGCAAATAGCCACGCCTCTCTCCAACCTCCTGCTAATAGCTACGCCTCTCTCCAAATCCCTGTTACACCTCCAGAGACTGAAGATTAAGATGCTGATTGTGCCATGAGTTGCTGAAGGACTGGGGGAGGGTCTTTTCCTCTACCTACCTGCTTGTAACAAAGAGTTCAATAATGATGGAGGACTGAAAGCACACCATGCCTCAGTCTCATTTTTTAACCCCTTCCCGAATTCCTGTTCCCTTAATTTTTCACAGGCTCTAACTCCCATTCCAGAAGACCCACTCATGTGTAGCTGCAGGCAACCACAGTAATGACCCCCAACTACAAAATTATTTTTGGTGCTACTTTATAACTGTAAAATTCTGTTATGAATTGTGATGTGAATATCTGATATATAGGATATCTGATATATAACCCCAAAGAGGTTGTGACAAACAAGTTGAGGAACACTGGCCTAAGGCTTGTTGCAGCTCCACAGTCATTGTGGCCTCGGAATGCCTCTGATGGCTTAGTTTATTTCAGTAGTGAGCATGGGTTCTTAAAATCTTTCAGCCTTCACTATTTGTCAGATAACTCACAGACACTCCTGGATCTTTCCAGCTACTTGCCCTAGAAATTCAACTGGAATGTCTCCAATGCCTGTGATTCTCCAATTTAAAAAAAAAAAAAAGAAAGAAAAAAAAGGAGAGATCACAGATGGCTGAAGTCTAATGGCTTCAACCTCAACACAGGCTGCCAGCAGTTACCCATACATGCCTGTCCCTAGTGTCCATGTACTTTTTTTTAACCCATTATCCTTCAAAACTCATTATTTACTAATGCTTTCTTTCCCTTGATTTGCTTTTCAGTAAAGCACACACACCAATCAATTTTGATAGCTCACTAGAGGTGCCCTGTACTCAACCAACCAACCACTGGAATCAATCACCCTCACTCACATTCACTTCCACCCTGCAGCTCAATTAGTTTTCATTCTAATTCACTCTTCTTCTCTATCAGTCCCACTATGCCTCAATTCACATACCTACTTTGGATTATACTGATGAACATTCTTATTTCTCCTGACTTTACAAGGCCAAAGCACCTTTTTCACATTAAGATTAATCTAATAAAAATTCTCCAAGAACTAATAATATATAAAGATTAATTCATATTATAACAGAAGAAAAACTATACAAAAAACTAGTTTCATTAGTTACTTGGTCTTCTTATATTTTCATACAAAGGGCAAGAAATCCATCTTCTGCTCATCTCTGGATTCAAATTTTAAATCACTGAACTTAAAAATAATTGACTTTAAAAAACAACAACAAAGCCGAGCAGTGGTGGCGCACACCTTTAATTGGGAGGCAGAGGCAGGCAGATTTCTGAGTTCGAGGCCAGCCTGCTCTACAGAGTGAATTCTAGGACAGCCAGGGCTACACAGAGAAACCCTGTTTCGAAAAAACAAAACAAAACAAAAAAAACAAACAACAAAAAAAACAACAAAAAAAACAACAAAAAAAAAAAAACAAAAAAAGAAATTTAGATTAACTATGTCAATTTTGAATCTTCATTTCTATAGTAGGTCAATTCTGCCTATGAAACATGTTTTCTATATACTGATTGGGGATGCTTAATTTTTTTACCTGAATCTTTACTGGTTACTATATTACATATAAAGTACATGGATACTTCTACCCCACACCCTTAGGATAATCAGAGAGTAAAAGCAGTGTCTTAGTTAGGGTTTCTATTGCTGTGATTAAACACAATGATCAAGTTGGGGATGAAAGGGCTTATTTGCCTTATACTTCCATATCACTGTTCATCATCAGAGGAAGTCAGGATAGGAATTCAAATAGGGAAAGGATTTGGAGGCAGGAGCTGATGCAAAGGCCACAGATGTGGGGTTTTGGTTGTTGGCTTGCGTCACATGGCTTGCTCAGCCTACTGTCTTTTTTTGTTTGTTTATTTGTTTTTCAAGACAGGATTTCTCTGTGGAGCCCTGGCTGTCCTGGAACTCACTCTGTAGACCAGTCTGGCCTCAAACTCAGAAATCTGCCTGCCTCTGCCTCACAAGTGCTGGGATTAAAGGTGTGCGCCACCACTGCCTGGCTTCAGCCTACTTTCTTATAGAACCCAAGAGCACCAGCCCTGGGATGGCACTGCACACAATGGGCTGAACCCTTGCCCATCAATCAATAATTAAGGAAATGTTTTACAGCTAGATCTTATGAAGGCATTTTCTCTTTTCTTTCTCTTTTTTTTTGGGGGGGGGGGAGGAGAGAGTCCCTCCTTTCAGATACATCTAGCTTATGTTAAGTTGACATAAAACTAGCCAGCACAATTGACCCCTTGTCAGCTTGGCATACAAACACAACACTGCTAAGCCATAACTTCTAATTTCTTGTTCTTCCCCAAGAGTACACACTAATATCAACATTACAATATAAACATTCTAAATTTTATAAATCCCAGTCTTTAAAAATTCAAACACTTTAAAAAAAAACATCAATTAAGGAGCCTATATGAGACTGATCTAAGCCTTCCACACATACAGTTTTGTAGCTTGAGCTTCTTGCAGAAATCTTAACAGTGGGAACAGGGGCTGTCTCTGACTCTGTTGCCTGCCTTTGAGATCTTTTCCTCTACTGGGTTTCCTAGTCTTACTGCAACTTGATATGTCATGGCTGGAAGGCTTCCCTTTTCTGAAGAGAAACTGAAGAAGAGTGGATGGGAGGTGTATTAGTCAGGGTTCTCTAGAGTCACAGATCTTATGGTAGTCTCTATGTAGTAAAGGAATTTATTGATGACTTACAGTCTGTAGTCCAACTCCCAACAATGGTCTGCAGCAGCTGTGAATGGAAGTCCAAAGATCTAGCAGTTGCTCAGTCCCTCAAGGCAAGCAGTCGAAGAAGAGAAAGAGAGAGAAAGAGCCTTCCTTCTTCCAATGTCCTTATATAGGTCTCCAGCAAAAGGTGTGGCCCAGATTAAATGTGTGTGCCACCACGCCTTTAATCCCAGATGATTTTGAACTCAGATACCTCCCTGTCTTAATCTTCTGGGACTCATAGCCAATATGCCTCAAGATCTCCATGCCTAGATCCAGGTCAGAAACTTGTATCTCTCAGCCTCCAGATTAGGATCACAGGTGAGCCTTCTAATTCTGGATTGTAATTCATTCCAGATACAGTCAAGTTGACAACTAGGAATAGCCACTACAGGAGCAGAGGAAAGGTGAGGAGAGGGACTGGAAGGAGAGGAGGGAGGAGAAACTGTGGTCAGGATGTAAACTAAAATAAATTATTTTTTTTAAAATTAGTCTCTTTAAAATAGTAATCTCTTTAAAAACCCAAAGTCTTTTAATATTCAAAGTCTCTGAACAGTGATCTCCTGTCAATTTCAAACTAAGTTAAAAATTTTCTTACTTCAAAGAGGGAAGAATCAGAGCACAGTCACAATCAACTCAAAGCAAAACTCCAAAAGTATAAATAACTCAGCATTCAATGTCTGAGATTCCCTCACGATCTTCTGGGCTTCTCCAAGTGGCTTGGTCACTTCTCTAGCTTTACCCTCTGCAGCACACACAGATTGTCCTTTAGGCCCAGCAAACTCCACTTCACCACTGCTACTGATGTTCTTATTGGTCATCCCATGGTACTAGTATCTCCAAAATGCTGGGGCCTTCTGTTGCAACCCGGCTACACTTTCACCAATAGCTTCTTGTGGGCTCCCTTTATGGTGCCAAGCCTCAACTTCTTTGCCATGACCTCTTCAGTCCTGGGCCATCACCTGCCACTGAGCAACAATGGCTTCTCTTGGCCTCTCAGAGTGCTGAGTTATAGCTGCTCTCCATGACCCTTCATGCCCTCAAAATGAGTACCACCTGGGAGATTCTTACATATTACCAAGTCCAGCTGCCAGCTTGAGTTACAAACTTGGCTGCCTCTGGAGCCCAGCTTCTGTATGCTGATGATCAGGAATCACTTCCCAGAAGATGTTACCTCAACAATGCTGGTATCTTCTTAATCACCACTAATTTCTTAGCTCCAGCTAACTAGCATCAATTGTCTCAGTAACACAAGGTTTTGCTTTAGTAGTTCGGTTATCTTGTTAATTACAGCTGATTCTTCAGCTCCAGATGACCAGAACCACAGATTCTTCATAGAAAAAGCCCAGTAAAGTCTTTGCTTCCCTCTGAGACTTCACGAGCCAGACTTCCATTGTCTGCACTGTTTTCAATGTCTCTATCACCCAAACTCCCACAGAACAGCTCACTGAGATCTCAACATTCAGTGGCTTTTCTATCCCAAATTTCCAAAGTCTTTCCACAATTCTCCCCCAAAACATGGTCAGGTCTGTCACAGCAACACTCCACTATTCTGGAACTAACTTGTCTTAGTTAGGGTTATTATTGTTGTGATGAAACACCATGGCCAAAGCAACTTGGGGAGGAAAGGGTTTATTCAGCTTACACTTCCATATCACTGTTCATCATCAGAGGAAATTAGGACAGAAATTCAAACAGGGCAGGAACCTGGAGGCAGAAGCTGATGCAAAGATCATGAAGGAGTGCTGCTTACTGGTTTGCTCAGCCTGCTTTCTTATAAAACCCAGTACCACCTGCCCAGGGATGGTACCACCCACAACGGGCTGGACCCTCCCCCATCAGTGATAACTAATTTTTAAAAATGCCTTACAGGTTTGCCTATAGCTCAATCATGTATATAAGCTCAATGGATGCATAGAAGAGATTCAAGGCAGGGTAGCCGGGGAGGGGGTATAGGGGGTGAAAGGAGGAGAAAGTGATGCAGTTCTTCAATTAAAGACATATTTCAAAAAAAGAGAAAAGAATACTCTTCACAAATGAGTCTATGATATTTAAAGTCTTTGGGGAAAGGCTGAAGCCCCCACTGAGAACTTTCCTCAGTGCCTTTGTGAAATGTGGAACAAAACTTGCTTTGTCTGGGATGGCAGTGGTTGCAATAGTAGCAGAAGTGCCATGTCTTCTATTTAAGGTTTTCCAGATCATCTTCTCCAGCTCTTGGGAAATGAGGCCCTCTTTAGAAGATGTGGCAAGGACTGATCAGCCACCACCCATGCTAATAGCTGTGAAGGACACAACATGGTGGCATTGCTCAGATGTCAGGAGCCTACTTAACATGTGACTGCTAGTAGGTGCTTAATGTGATTGATTGGTCCTTCTGCTCTGCAACAAGTTGACCAGTCACCATAGAATGTTTTGAGCTCTAAAATCATCCTGTTTCCTTTAACAAAGAAAGTTTATGGGTTTAGAGGAATTGTTCAGTTGTTTAAAGCACTTGTTGCATAATCATGAGGACCAGATTTGGAATCTTGATACCCATCTAACTGGCCAGGTATTCTGCAAATTCCTGTAACCCTAGTTTCAAGGAACAATGTCCTCTTCTGGCCTCTGCATGTGCACACAGGAGCACATACTCATAGTCACCAGTGTATGTTTCTTCTTACACACACACACACACACACACACACACACACACACACACAAACACAAACACACAAACACGCACACACAAATAAAATAAATACTTAAAATGCAGACAGAGTTATGGGCCAGAAAATGGAGCACAGAGGACAGGGTTCACTCTACCACTGTTGGGTTGCTTTATGGGGACTTGGTAGAACAAGTAAATTTTTCAAAGAATTTGGGTTCCACAGATGTGCCATGTATATATATGCCTGCACTTCCACATATACACAACTCTCTCTCTCTCTCTCTCTCTCTCTCTCTCTCTCACTCACACACACACACACACACACACACACACACACATACACACACACACACACACAAATTCACACACACAGAGACAAACAGACAGGTAGAGAGACAGAGAGACAGAGACAGACACACAGAGAGAGGACACTATCGTGGCTAATTGATCTGAGTCCTTAAAGGCACAACCTCAGCCATTCTCTTTGCTTATTCATGATCTTTATATGCATAGAGTCAAAGGATCCAGCTAACTGGTACTGGAGACAAGAAGTATATATCCAGGGCCTTTGGATTCCAGTGGAAATATGCTGATCAGATCAGTGAGCTATAGATTAAAACAAGATGAATTATTTTTGGAATACAATAATTTTTGATTTGATAGATAAACAGACCAAAGAGACCATTGAGATTATGGGTTTAGGGTGTTATAGACAAATTCTTTCCAGGCATCAAAGCTGAGATGTGTATACCTTATGAAATATCAGTAAATGTCATTTTTCTTTTCAAAAATCTCAGAGTGTGGCATTTATGAGGTGATAGATATCACCTCAGAGAAAAGGGCCGGGAAAAGTTGGAATAGAATTTGAGGAAAGGGTCAATCAATGAGTGGCCCAGCTTGAGACTCATGCCATAAAACAGAGCCTACCTCTGACATTATTAATGATATTCTACTACACTTGCAGACAGTAACCTAGCATAACCATCATCAGAGGCTTCACCCAGCAACTAATGGAAACTGATGCAGAGACCACAGCCAGACATTACACAGATCTTGGAGAATCCTATGGAAGAGGCAGAGGAAGGATTGAACAAGCCAGAGAGGCCAGGGTCACCACAAGAAAACAGACAGGATCAACTAACCTGGGCTCATAGGAGCTCACAGATTCGGAACCACCAACCAGAGAGCATGCATGGGACAGACCTAGGCCCTCTGAACGTATGTAACAGATGTGCATCTCGGTCTTCATATGGGACTCCTAACAGCAAGAGTAGGAACTGTCTCTGACTCTGTTGCCTGCCTTTGGATCCCTTTCCCCCAACTGGACCACTTTGTCTAGCCTCAATAGAAGATGCATCTAGTCTTACTGCAACTTGATATGCCAAGGCTGTTTGATATCCCTGGGAGACCTCCCCTTTTCTAAGGAGAACAAGGTGGGCGGGTGGGGGGAAGGGGGGGGGGGGGAGGAGAGGAAAGGAGAGCTGTGGTTGCGATATACTGTAAACGAATTAATAAAAATTATTTATTTATTATTTGGGTATCAGTCTTTTGTGCCCAATCCCATGATACCATGGGATATCCCTGATATCATGAAGCATATGTGGATGTCAAAGAACTTTAAATTTTTTTCATTTATTTATCACTTTACATCCTAATGTCAGCCCCCTCTCCTTCAAGTACCCCCTCGTGTAAATCCTTCCCCCCTTTCCCTTCCCCTTCTCCTCTAAAGAGGAGCCCTCAAGCATTATACTCCCCTCCTCATTCATCAAGTCACTGCAGGACAAGGCACAGACAAGGCAGCCCAGTTAGAGGAATGAGATCCATAGGCAGGCAACAGCTTAAGGGACAGCCCCTGCTCAGTTGTTGGGGGACCCACAAGAAGACTGAGCTGCAAATCTTCTACATATGTGTGGGGAGGCCTAGGTCCAGCCCATGTATGTTCTTTGCTTCGTGGTTCAGAGAGCTCCAAGGGTCCAGGTTAGTTGACCTGAAAGGACAACTTTTTTGTTTGTTTGTTTTTGTTTTTTTTTTTTTTCGAGACAGGGTTTCTCTCTGTAGACCAGGCTGGCCCAGGCTGACTTCAAACTCAGAAATCCGCCTGCCTCTGCCTCCCAAGTGCTGGGATTAAATAAGTCTTTTTTTTTTTAAGATTTATTTATTCATTTTGTGTATATGAGTACACTGCTGCTCTCTTCAGATGCACCAGTAGAGGGTGTCAGATCCCATTACAGATGGTTGTGAGCCACCATGTGGTTGCTGGGATTTGAACGCAGGACCTCTGGAAGAGCAGTCAGTGCTCTTAACCACTGAGCCATCTCTCCAGCCCATGAAAGAACAACTTTTTAGAGTCAGTTCATTCTTTCCATTGTGGATTCCATGGATCAAAAATCAAGTGACCAGGCTTACATGACAAGGCTTTTATGTGCTGAGCCATCTCGCTGGCTCTAGGGGCTTTTTTTTGTCGTTCACCTCTGTGTATGCCAGGTTAACTGTTCAGAAAGCTCCCCCAGGGAACACCTATCCTCATCTTCCATTTCACCATAGAAGCAAAACAAATGCCAATATGGACAACAGCAGCCAGCTTTACGTGGGTTCTAGGTTCAAACAGAGCTATCTTCATAGCCTCCTGCTGTATAGTTTTTTTTCCCCAAGGAGTCCTTGGAGTATAACAGCACTGACTGACATAAAGATAGCTTGTGTAGCTCTTTGACAATCCTTTTGCTCAAGGCCATCAGGACAACAAGAGAGCCCAATAGCTGCCAGTTCTGAAATCAAGTTTCCCTATCCTGAAAAACTTTCGCTTAAGTTCAGGAAAATGAATATCAATGGAAATATTAACAGTAACAATTTAAAAGCTCATCATTAATACTCAGTAATTCTAACAGATTTCAACAGTACTTAAACCTACACTATAGTCCCCTTTCTTTTCGTCTCTTCTCCAGATCTGATCAAAATCTTTAGAGGGAGAGCAGAAGGATTCTTATGTGAATGTTAAGAATTTTTTAGGGCTGGTGAGATGGCTCAGCGGGTAAGAGCACTGACTGATCTTCCGAAGGTCCTAAGTTCAGATCCCAGCAACCACATGGTGGCTCACAACCACCCGTAATGAGATCGGACACCCTCTTCTGGTGTGTCTGGAGACAGCTACAATGAATTACACCGGAGCAGCGAGTGGAACAGCAAGCCCGGCCAGAGAGAGCAGGGCCAGCAACGGTTCTGAGTTCAATTCCCAGCAGCCACACACGGCCATCTGCACAGCTACAGTGTACTCATACACATAAAATTAAAAAATAAATAAATAAATCTTTAAAAAAAAAGAAGCAAGTTGGGGAGGAAAAGGTTTATTCATCTTACCCTTCAGGACTGGAACTCAAGCAGGTCAGGGAGCATGAGCTGACACAGAGGCCATGGGAGAGATGTTTCTTACTGGCTTGCTTCCCCTGGCTTGCTCAGCTTT
>JADRCD010027853.1:0-16046 GCA_019843815.1 Montemys delectorum
TTTCATTTATCTGAGTTGTCTTGAAATTTTAGATATGCACACACATTTCATCCCAAAATAATCTTCAGAAGTATCTAATCCCTAACTTTGTAAATTTGGAAACCACTGAATACTGTTTACATCCTATAGTTATTATTTAACTTTATCCTTAAGTTTCTCTCAATGTATTCCAGTCTTCTCCAAGCATAGAACTTCTTTTGACAGCCAGTAAGACACCACAATAATGAGTAGTCTACAGAACTAGTAGGTGAACACCACCCTTCTCATAAGTTTTCCTCCCTATCTTCTCTGTTTCCTAGGATCATGACTTGAAACTGTCCTTCAATGACAATTGTCACTATACCTCCCAGTGGATCCGACAATAGTTTTGAGTGCACAGTCCTCCCTTCCTCTTTGACTCTGATCTAAAGCCTGTAACTTGCTCAGGGATTACATCCATCATTTTTCAGACAAAGATCCATTGATCTAACACAAGACAATTTTCAAACACCCTTTCCACCTCTTAATGCACCTGCATCAAAGCAATCAGAACATGTGTTGCTACTTTATTACCACTCATGGAGAGCCACGAAGAAATATGAAGATTTACTTCTAATTCTTACACCATGCTATACCTCTCAACAGTGCCTATCTTCTCTTACCTCTCAAGACTAATAGCAAACTTTCTCTAAATACAGCATGACCTCTTCACTGAACTTGGGCATCTTCCATCAGGGCTTCCAGAGTTTCCTCTTTTAATCTGTCCATAAAAAGGCTTTAATATCTATCATTCTACTACATATATATGTATATATATATATTGTGTTTATATATGTATAAGTACATATACATGTATAAATGAAAGAGAGAGAGAGAGAGAGAGAGAGAGAGAGAGAGAGAGAGAGAGAGAGAGAATATGAGTGTTGCTTGTGTAAAGAATTTGAGCCAGGCTCTGTTATTTATCATTGACTCTTTTTCCTGCCAGGATGTGATTTGGCTCATTTGTCCGTTTATTGAACACCTCTAAAAGCATGCCTTTAAAAAGTAAAAGAGTCATACAACAGGAAGAGGAAGGGTGATGACTGTCTCTTTGTGTAATCCAAATAACGTTTGCTGGGAGCTGAGGCTTCCACCCAGGCTTAAGTGCTCAGTGAGATGCAGCATGTAATTCAGAGAATATTAAAATCATAGGCATTGGCTCTCCAAATATCTGACAATATATGAAAATACTGTTTGTATTTTACCCACACCGTTCCCAGGAGAGGGTCCCGCATGCCAGCTTGTTAGAGAATCATTTTATTCAAAGAATATGAGCAAGTCAAAGTGAATGTCCATTTATATGACACTTTTAGAAAATATAACCTGTCATTATACTTTGGAAGACTATTTTTTGCTGTTATAACAGATAAAAGAAAAATTATAAACACCCCTTCTCATTCTCCCAGAATAGCGCTCTCTCTCTCTCTCTCTCTCTCTCTCTCTCTCTCTCTCTCTCTCTCTCTTGATGAACAATGCCTTCATTTTACATCATTTAGAGGCTTTAGGAAGAGACTAGATAGGTAGGGGAGAGAAAGAATGGTATGGAAGATGGGGAAAATGTGTCTGGTTTGTCATGCTTTAACATCAAACATGGACCAAGCCACAATGTTCCCAGGAAGCAGTTCAATTAATTCATACACAAGGATCCACTCTACTTTATGTGTTTCTTTATATAATCAAAGCATAGTCCAGGCTATCTCTCTCACCAACCTGGAGATGGCATCTCCTTCCCCAGTACACCTCACCTGTAAGATTCAAATAAAGCCCAGCAGGTAATGTATCAGCTTTAACCAACATCTTCTATAGGCATGAATCCCATACTTACTCATATTTTTCTATGTAAAGCATACTTGAGGGCAAAGCCACCTTTTATTCAGTTTTCTTTTAGAACACTAAAAAGAACACTTGCGTTGGTAGTGAATCCTATTCTGACTACTGCATATATAAACATGAAAGGCTCAGAGTCCTGGATCATCAATAACTTTGAGATTAGTAGTAGGGTCCGGCTCATTAGATACACATCACATAGTGCAAAGAGATAAACGGTACAATAAAGGCATGTACAGATAGAGGGAAAAAAAGTTGTTAGCCAATCTACATGAGGAAATAAAGCCTCAAAGATGGCAGCAGTGAGGCTTGTGCTAAATTCAGAAAGATGAGTAGGAGTTGGCCTAAGAATGTAGTAGAAAGGGTGTTTTAGTTGAATAAAAAGCAAGGAAGTAAGGCAAAACTGGATGCAGGAGTTGGGTGTAGTGGGTGTACTCCAGAGACTGAGGCAGGAGACTCACTTGAGTCATCAGCAGATGTTCACAATATGATGTGGGCGGAGGCACACATACACACACTGAGAAGGAGAGAGAGTAGCTTTAGGCCCACAAGCCAGCTAGGTAAGTTAAAGCCACAGTTACAGTAGTTTGTGGCTTATTCCCAAGACATCTGATCACTAGAAAAAGTAAAGAGAGGTGTGATGATCCAATTTGGGATGTTAAGACTGATGAGTAATGATGAAGAAACTAAAGGCTAAAAGTAAAGCGATGGTGGCGAAGCAGCACTGTCCTCTGCTTAAAGCCCTAAAACCACGCTTGCTAGCTACAGCTCAAAGCAGCCACAGGCACAAAGTAGTAACTGCAAACTGGTACAAATATGGCAGAAACATTTCCAATGTTGTCGTGCTCTTGAGTTTATATGTATGCATACCACATAGTGAGTGCCAACCACATGCAAAACGACAACAGTAAGTTCCCACTCAGAAGAGTTGGTTCAGGGACCTGATGGAAAGGGTCAAAGAAGATGTATTTCTCTGTGCTCTGCTGCTAGTGCCGAGACTTAGTGGCAAAATGATAGGTCTGTAATAGCTCCGAGCGTTTCACTTCCTGTGAAAACACCAGTCAATTTCCCACTTGAAAACTAAAACATTTAAAAAAAAAACATATAGACACATGAGAAGCTCTTGACAGATATAAGAACACCATCATTTTCATTTGACAAATTTAAAGTAAATTGTTTAATCAAGTTTGACTCCAAAATTTTTTTCCCAGAATGTATTTCCAAAGAAAGATTTCTGTTCTTCAGAGCAGGGAAGGAAAATGAACCAGCCTCAGTCCAAAAACAGATCACACTTAGAGCCATAATTTGTTGCATTGTTTCAAGTAGAACCACAATCTAAAAGCATACAGAACACAATGGAGTACTACTGAGCCTTAAGAAGGCAATTCTGCTACTGTAACATGAATGATTCTGGTGGATAGTATACTAGGTGAATTAAGCCAGGCATAAAAAATAAGTAGAGACAGGGGTATGGGGGAGCAGGAACTCTGCTTTATCTGTGGATTCTGCATCCACAGATACAAATACTTCAGAGTTAAAATACTTGGGAAAGGTACTGACTCCGTGTTAAATCATCAGACCTTCTTCTTGTCATCATTTCCTAAACAATGCAGGATAACAACTATTTATATTTTATATAGGAGATGAACATCATAGCTTTTTTTCCCATTAGGAGGCAGTTCCTATAAACAATCCCCCATAAATATCAAAGAATGACTATATTATCTAATTCTATTTGTTCTGTGGTGCTAGGAGTTCAACCCTAACATTAAAGTACAATCCAAGCTATCTTCTATTTATATATGTTACATATGCTATATTCTGCCTGGGTCTTAAGTGATATAGCTTTATAAAAGATAATCTACTGATTCCATGGAGCCCTCTTTCAAATCTGGCTAATATTAAAGTAGTGCTGGCCTTAATGCTGTAAGATTCATTCTTTACTTTCATCACTAGCTACATAGACTTCTAAAGAATAATGCTCATTTTAAAAATCATATAGGCTCCTCTAACTTACAGAAGGGCAGAGGAAATACATGTAGACTTGTTTGAGGACTAAGGAGATAGCTCAATACATAAAGTGCTTCTTGTACAAGCAGGAGACCCTGAGTTCGCCCCTCAGAGCCCACAGAGAAAGCACACTTGTAATCCCAGCACTGAGGAGGCAGAGGCAGGCAGATTTCTGAGTTCGAGGTCAGCCTGGTCTACAGAGTGAGTTCCAGGACAGCCAGGGATACATAGAGAAAGCCTGTCTCAACAACAACAACAACAACAACAACAACAACAACAACAACAACAAAAATAAGAATCCCCAGGGGCTTACTGGCCAGCCAGTCTAGCTTAATCAGTAAGCTCCTGGTCCCTCTGAAATGCTGTCTCAAAAGCAAGGTGAACATTGATCCTAAGAAACAATACAGGAACTTGGCCCCTCGTCTCAAGGCACACATGCACAAACATGAATACACACAGACACACAAAATATTTTAAGAGCCATTCTGGTGTTATTTTAGATATTGTTTTTATTATGAAAAATGAATTTAGGTCATATATGGATTGAAAATGGGAGTTTCCTGGTGGTGAGACTGCTATGTCTTCTGTGTACACAGCAGTATGCTCAGGAAGGTGACTTCAAAATATCTCAAGAACAGAAATCCCAGCGAGGCATGTTGGAAACATGTCTGCAGTTCTAGGATTTGAGAGGTTGATGGAGGAGGACAGTGAGCTTGGGGCTAGCTAGAGCCATACAGAGTTAAAAGAAACAGTGGGGTGTAGAGAAGGATCATCTATTAAAAGTGTACACGGCTCTTGTAAGAGGGTCTGAGTTTGATTCCCAGAACTGATGTCTGGTAACTCCCAACCAGCTATAAGTACAGCTCCAAGGGTATCCAATGCCTCCCAGACACCAGTAGTCACATGCACATACATGTATGTGTACACACACACACACACACACACACACACACACACACTTAAATATAGTAAAGTAAGTCATTAAAAATAACAAGGGACTAGAGATATGGTTCAGCAGTAAAGAACAACAGTGGCTGCTCTTCTAAAGGACCCAGGTTGGATTCCCAGCACCTACATGGTGACTTAAAACATCTATAATTCCAGTTTCAGAGGATCCAATATCTTCTGGTCTCTGCAGGTACCAGGCACACATTGGTGCATATACATACAAGAAGGCAAAACATCTATACACATAATTAAATACAAATAAAAAATAAAAGAAACATCAAAATAAACAGTCAAGGAAAAGAGGAAGGTATGTAAAGAGAAATCAACTTAACACTAAAATCAAGGCATTCGAGTCACAAGTGAACAGGACATAGTCAACAACGGGGGCAAATCAAACTCATATTTTGTGCTTCCCATGAAAATGTCTTAGGTGACAAAGACAGAAGTGCCCTCCCATGCAGGAGGAGCTCTCATTGTCCACAACCTTGGCTTTCTTATTACTTCTGTGTGTTTCATTAACTGGAATGACGACATGATGGGGGAGGGCTGCCCCCCCGGGCACCTCTAAATCTTTCCGAGTACCCCAGGGATTAGATAAGCTTAATATAATACTTTTGACAAACAGCCATTTACCATCCATCAGAAAATAGCCTTATTGTGGTGCTAGGGACATCATAATGAAACAAATAAACCAACCCTTTCTTTTGGCATCTAGTGGTGAGTTTTGTACTGAGGAGAAATGGTCTCTAAAAGCAACTTCACCGGCTATGTGATCTTGGGCAAATTACTTCACTTCTCCATATGTCAGTTTCTCCTTCTAAAATGAAGCCAATGATAAAAATGTCATGGATTTTTTTCTAGAAGGATACAATGACAGGTGTGTAACGTGCTTATCGTTAGAATTTGCTGAATTAAAAACTCAGTCTGGCCATACAGATTGCTCAAGGGCTAAACAGCTTGCTGCACAAGTTCAAAGATTTAAGTTCCAGTCTCAGAAGCCCACACTAAATGTCTGGGAAGCTGGGAAGCTGGCAGTATTAGTCTCAGAAAGGGTAGATAGTAGTCCCCAGAGCAAGCCTCCTAGTAAGACTAACCATATTGGTGAGGTAGTTTGTTTGAGAGACTCTTCCTCAATGAAGAAGTTAAAGAGCAATAGAGGATGATTCCCAACAGCAGCAGCCTCAGGCTTCACACACATGCTCACACATGTGCACAAATAAGTTCATACAAAAACACATGCATTTCATACATTTGCACCACAGACACACACACACACACACACACACATGAAAATTAGAAAAATCAATCATCAGAATACTTTTATGTGAATTCAACTTTGAATTAGACAGTTTTATTGCCTAATAGTACGCTAGCCACCCATTAGCCACCCCTTCCCTTGCTTAGGGGTTTGAGATCAGTTTTTAGAAGACAGTCACGGAGCAAAGACAAGCCTAGAGGACACTGATAAATCTGGAAGCTGGGAAGGGATTAAAAGTAGCATCTATTGGTACAGAGCTGCTGTTGGGAGAAGATTAGTGGAGGAGAGGGGAAATGAGGTGGGCCAGAGCCTACAACCCACAGACATTTCCAGTCAATAAAGGTGGCACCTCCAGTGAGTGGTCAGAACAACATCCCAGAGGACCCTCCAGTGTGTGCCCATGCCAGCTGCTTCTGGGTGCATCCAAACTGTTATCTACTGTTGACGATGGAAAAACAACAAGGCGTGTATCTGGGGAAAATGGCCTGTTGTCTGAGAACAGAAAGCCTTTTATTGAGAGTTTTGGTACTCAGGAGCAAACACACCACCATAGAAAACTATCCCAAGCCATCTTTTTCAAAGTTTGGCAGTCATTCAGTAATGGATGAGGAAATTCTAAATTGCTGGATCAAACAGATACCACTCCTAAGGTAATGGGCCAAATGAGACCACACACTCACATTGTACAGATTTTTAAAGCCACTTGGAAATTACTAACAGATACTTAACATAAACCACTGAATTCACAATCTTCTACCTGGAAGTGTCCATGCTTCATGCCAAAAGCAGCACTGAAAGGCTTCTTTCAAGATTAGCAAGGAGGCTGGTGAGATATTTCAGTGGTAAAACTGTGTGCCGCCATGCCTGATGACTAATGACTGAGTTCCACTTCTAAGACACACATAATGGAAGGAGAGGACTGACTCCAGCAAGTCATCTACATGTGCACACATGCACGTGTGTAAACATGCATACACACACACACACACACACACACACACACACACACACACATACACACACACGAGACAGAGAGAGAGAAAGAGAGGGCATCAGCAAGAAAGTACTAGAACACTGTTCAGATCCTATGAAGGATATCTGAAACTCAACAAACCTTGTAAGCAATGCAGACCACTGTGTAACTTGCCAGGTCCTGATTGTTGTCAAGGAAGCATTTTATCCTCACTTGTAATGTAGGAAATGTCAATACAACGTTGATAGGAATCAATGCAGTTCATCAATGCTAGTCCTCTGAGATCCTCCATGGATCTACAACCTTAAAACAGAATCTTGAGGGCCAGTGAGATGGCTCAGGGGTTAAAGGTGCTTGTGACAAAACCTGACCACCTGAGTTTTACATGCTAGAAGGAGAGAACAAACTCCCTCAAGTTGTCCTCTGATCTCTACACACATACTATGCCAAGCATATCCCCCCACTCTCTCTAACACACAATAGGGGAGGGAAAGAGAGAAAGAATATGAATGTGTGAATACTAGATAAATAAATAAATAAATAAATAAATAAATAAATAAATAAATAAATGTGATTTAATTTTTATTTATTTATTTTCGGTTTTTTTGAGACACAGTTTCTCTATGTAGGACCAAGCTGGCCTTGAACTCATCGAGATCCATCTGTCTTTTCCTTCCTCTCAAGTGCTTGGATTAAAGGTGTATATTACCACTGCTTAGCTATGAATGGAATTTTTAAAAAAGTTTTCAAACAGGGGCTTGGGGGCTAAGGGTTTGTTGGTATAGTCCCTGCTTAGTATGTGTAAGGTCCTGGGTTCATCTCAGGTTCAACCCCTGGTTGAACCACAAAAGTTGAACCCCCAGTTTCACCACAAAAAGGAAACCATTTGGGCCCTCCAGCAGTTAAAGAGATGTTTCTAGAAGGCTGTAATAATATGTGAAATTTTATAGATTGCTAAACAAATAAATAAAAAAATAAAAAAAAATTTCTTGTGTGTGGAGACAATTCTGTGTCTGATATGATCTCAACCAGTTAAAAATGTATGGCCAAACAACTGAAAGCTAATATTTAAAAACAGTCAACAGTGGTTGCCCCAGGGAAGTTAAATTATCAGTGCTTTTTGTTTCCTTATTTTCTAGTATTTCAAAAATCATTTTATAATCAGAAAAATGAAGTTTTAAGAGGTGCAATAGCATGCGTTAAAATGGCTAAAAATTACAATCTACCTCCCCACATTACTGATGTCTCTCTTGAAGGTCTGATTTGATTTGCAACTACTACTAGCTAGTAGTCACATGAAACTTTCATCTGTGTGTCATTTTATTTCCAAGTCATTAGTAAGGATGTTAAGACTGTCAGATGTAAAATGAATCATGATGGTAAATTGCAAGATGCCACCCATATAGAAAACACTTGGGCATTTGTCATCTCCTTCCTTATACTTCTTCACTGGCTCATATCTTTAGTGACTAAGTGTATAATGTAGACTCATTTCTAATTAATATTGTTCCAAATAAAGTATTGGGACATTTTAATCACATTTTCAATGCCAAGAACGGGTTTCTCATTTGTCTAATTTAACTTGTGAATTCCTTATCTATATTTCAGAAAAGAACTTTGTGTATAATCAAAGACCATGCTTACAGGGATGGCTCAGTGGTTAAGAATACTTGCAGACATCCTGGGTTCGAGTCCCAGCACCCACATGGTAGCTCATAATCATCTGTAACTCCACTTCCAGGGGTTCTGGAGCCCCACTCTGACCTCCACTGCCACCAGGCACACATGAGATATATATTTATATAACAATATGCATTAAGGCATCATTAAACATTAATAATGCAAGACATTAATACACTTGAAATAAAAATAAAATTTGAATCTTCTTAAAAAAAAACAACACTTACAGATTATTTCTGGTCTTTAAAGAAGTATGGCTTCAAGTGATGACAAGTATGATTAAATACAGGATTACCTACTACTATTTGAAGTAGCTATTTGTGGGTTGAAGGGATGGCTCAGAGGTTAAGAGCAGTGGCTATTCTTCCTGAGAACCTGGGTTCAATACCCAGTACTCACATGGCAGCTTATAACTGCTTGTAACTCCAGTTTTAGAAGATCCAATTGCTTCACATAGGCATACATGCAGGCAAAACATGGATGCACATGAAATAAAAATAAATCATTCAAAAAAATTAAAAGTGGCTATTTATTGAGGAATATCCTAAATTTTATATTACATAGATTTCATAGACATTTTCATGTCTTTAGGAAACATTTTCAATTAATATGATCTTGTGCTTTTTCTAAAAAATCAAGACTGATTTATACTAAAATAGGATTTTACCTAGAGGTGAAAACAGATTGAATAGATCCATTTTTTTTCTTCTTAAAAAGTGGATATACAAAATACCCATGGAAGGAGTTGCAGAGACTAACTATGGAGTAGAGACTAAAGGAAGGACAATCCAGAGACTGCTCCACCTGGGAATCCTTCCCATATTCAATCATCAAATCTAGACACTATTGTGGATGACCGCAAGTGCTGGATGACAGGAGCCTGATATAGCTATCTCCTGAGAGGCTCTGACAGTGCCTGATTAATACAAAAGTAGAGGCTCACAGCCATCCATTGGACTGAGTACAGAGTCCCCAGTGAAGGAGCTAGAGAAAGGGCCCAAGGAGCTGAAGGGTTTGCAGCCCCTTAATAGGAACAACAATATGAACTAATTAGTATCCTCAGAGCTCCCAGGGACTAAACCACCAACCAAAGAGTACACATGGTGGGACTTATGGCTCTGGCAGCATGTGTATAGCAGAGGATGGCCAAGCCAGTCATCAATGGGAGGAGAGGCCCTTGGTCCTGTGAAGGTACTATGCCCCAGTGTAGGGGAATGCCAGGGCCAGGAAGTGGGAGAGGGTGGGTTGGTGAGCAGGGGGAGGGGGGAGGGAACAGGGGATTGTTCTTGTTGTTTTTTGTTTTGTTTTGTTTTGGAGGGGAAACTGGGAAAGGACATGTAAATAAAGAAAATATCTAACAAAAAATTGAAAAAAAAACCAACAAAAAAATGTGTGTACAAATGTGCATGCAATGTATGTATACATGCTTATGACTGCATGTGTTTGAATGAATGTATTTGGAAATATGTACACACATATGCAAGTGTGTGTGGTAACCAGAGGTTAATGTCAAATATCTTCTAGGGCTCTCCACCTTTGATTATTTAGTTTTTTTAAGATTTATTTTATTTATTTTATGTATATGAGTACACTGTAGCAGTACAGATGGTTGTGAACCATCATATGGTTGCTGGGAATTGAACTCAGGACCTCTGCTCGCTCCAGCCCCGCTCGCTCTGGCTCCATTCACTCCGGCCCAAAGATTTATTTATTATTATACATAAGTACATTGTAGCTGCCTTCAGACATCCCAGAAGAGCGCGTCAGATCTCACAGATGATTGTGAGCCACCATGTGGTTGTTGGGATTTGAACTCAAGACCTTCAGAAGAGCAATCAGTGCTCTTAACCACTGAGTCATCTCTCCAGCTCAATTATTTAGTTTTTTAAAGGAGGGTCTCTCCCTAAACCTGGAGCATGTAGAGTAGGCAATACTAGCTTACCAGTAAGCTTCAGACATCCTGTCTCCACTTCCCCAGTGCTACAGCACTAGGACTGCTGGATCGTACCACCAAGCTTCGCCCCCGAAACATACATGTTGAAGTCCTCATACTCTTGTGGCAAGCATCCATCAACTCAGGCAATTCCCCAGAGTCTAATAAATACACACTTAAATACATATGTATATATGTATATATGCATACATATATATCACATGTTACTTTTAAAAATATTTTAGGTGTGTAGTTATATAGCATATGTATATACATACATACATACATACATACATACATACATACATTCATGTGAAACTAGAGGCCAGAGGAGGAGGTGACAGTGTTCCTTTAGTGCTCTCCACATTTGTGTGTGTTTGTTTTGAGACAGGGTTTCTCTGTGTAGTCCTGGCTATCTTCAAACTCTGTAGACCAGGCTGGCCTTAAAATCAGAGGTTTGCCTACCTCTGCCTCCATAGAACTGGGATTAAAAGCTTGTTCTGCCCCACCTGGCTACTGTTTTTTAAGCAAGATCTTTCACTGTCCCTGAAGCTTGCTCTTTTTGCTAGGCTGGCCGTGTAGAGAGCTCCCAGGATCAGCCTCTCTCTAAGGCTAGAGTTACAGACATGTGCAGCCATGCACAGGTTTTACGTGGGTGCTAGGAATCTGAACTCCACAGTAAGTGTTCTTACACACTGAGCCATCTTCCCAGCCCTGAAAATGCATTTTAATGAAGATGTTTCTTTTGTTGTTTCTGGTCTTGTAGAACAGAAGTTTAATATGGTCTGTGCTTGGCTGTTTTTCACATCCATTCATCATTACATCCATCTAACATCAATTTAACAGCAAATATGAGGAGGGAGAAGGCAGATTTCTTAAGGCTGCAAATTCTAAGAAGCCTGAGTTTTAAGCAAATTAGATCCTTACCATATGAACAAATAGTAAATGTTTTACCACTCATTTTGCAAGTTTTAATTCTTCTGTGCTAAAATATTTTCCTCTCTCCTTTCTTTATCTATAACATATACAAAAACACCAAACCACACAACACAGGGATGAAGAAAACATGAAATCACTAATTTTACACATGTGCTTTTCGCAGTTGGCTATGTTACTTTTAGATTTGGTTTTTATTTTAATTTTCAGACAGGCTCTCATTATGTAGTCAGCTAGCATGGAACTTACTATAGACTGGACTGGCCTCGAATTTAGAGATCTACTTGCCTCTGCCTCATGAATATTAGAATTAAAAATATGCACCACTATGTTTTTTTTTCCTTTGTAGATGGGGGGCTTAGGTAGCCCAGGCTGGTCTTAAACTAGCTATGTGATGGAAGATGACCTTGAGCTCTACTACTGGGATCACAAGCATGTAGCAACATATTTGGTTCTGTTACTTTTTAAGGAACATTTTTAAAGGATAAATAGACAAGACAATGTATCTAAAAAAATATGTTGTCCATTGATGTGTTTTCTATTCTTCACTGATTCCGTGTCCTTTTCTGTTACAATGGAGAATGCTTGCTTCAATGTTGGCTTGTGTGCTCCCAGAGCAGCAATTCCTCTTTGTGCCTTACACAAAGACTTGCTATAGGCTCCACACAGGGAAAACACAATACAGATTCATGGAAAATGCTGGCAAAAGAGGACAATGACCAGGAATGATACTTTTTGAATGAATAATAGATTCATTACTTCTGAATTATTTTATTATATTTAGTATGATTCTGGCAGATGAGTTTAATCCCAAATTTACAGGGATTTTCAGCAAAAATTTCTACATGAGTATGCCCATAGCACAACAAAGTGTGTTTATTAACCCTTACCACCAGCTACTTATCCTTTATTCCCAACTTCGAATTACAGGGTTCCTTTTTCTGCCATTAGTGGAATCAGGGAACAATGTCAAGCTCTGTGAAGTCTAATTTCCTCATAGACATTACTTAACCAATTCTCTTTGCTGTAATGTCTAAGTTTTGTCCATAACTCCTGATACCTAGTGTTTGGTTGAATCTAGTTTTCATGGAGGCTGGAGATATGGCTCAGTAGTTAAGAGCACTTGGTATTCTTATATTGGACTCAGGTTTAGTTCCCAGCACATTTGTGTGACTCACAACCATCTGGAACTCCAGTTCCAGGCCATCTGATGCCATCTATAGGTAACAGGCACAAATATGATGCATATACACATGCAGGTAAAATATTCACAGACATAAAATAAGTTATATAAATCTAAAATAATCTTTGAAAAAATTCCCGAATTTTTATTTACTGCCTTGTCTCATAGCTCCTTGGGATATATCTGGCCTCTTTGTCATCAGCTCAATTCCATGGCAAAGTCAACCACCATAAGATTTCACAGAGTTGGAACAGACAAAATTCAAAGTTTGCTAACATACTGCTTTAGAACCCATGAAGCCATTTTTTTTTTATAATACTTAGAAACTTAGTGATCCATCCATGACCTAGATGTCTCTCTCAACCTCCTAACCTTCTTAAAACCTCTTTTCATCTCTACCCAGACAACAACTACCCTCTTGGGCATAACAACTTATGACTGAAGGTCACAAAAACCTGTGGTTGTTTGAACTCTTTTTTTCTCTGCTTCTACTGATGGTTAAAAGTAAAGGGGTTGATAAGTTAGAAGCAAAATAAATTCATTATAAAATCAGATATTCAAGGTCTATGGGGCAGCTAGCTCTCCCAGTACAGGAACTAGACAGGGATAAGCACTGTGCCTAGAAGAAATATGTGAACTTCTCCAGGACCTAAAACCATGATACTTTTAGCATCATCACTTCATTGCTTATCAGCTATTAGTCATAGCTTCAAAAAGGTACCCAAGAGAAGTTGTTTCCTGTTGGAAAGTGAAAATAGCCCTGACTAAGAAGACAAAGTAAAAGAGCAGAGTGAACAGATGCTACCAAAATAAATGGAGCGAAAACATTCAAATCACTGCTGAATGAAAATGCTTGCCTAGTGAAATAAGAAAAACAAGCAGTAAATGCGTCCTTTCCACCTCAAAGTTCCTCACTGTAAATGAACAAAGCAGAACTACAACTTTGAAGTGATACAGACCTCAGTTTTCTGCCATCACATTCCCAACCCCTGACTGTTGGATTTCTACAAGTGCAAGGAGAAATTTAATGGAGGTAACACTTCATAATCATAGGCCTCATTAAATAGCTTTAAGGATGACCTTTTTGATAAAAGAGAACCATTTACGGAAAGTCTGGTGCATGAGTTGTTGATGAATTGTTATTTTTTAAGTTGAATGTGAAGTGTCTATTGGAAGTACAGAAGTATAGAATAGTAGCTTATGCTGCTATTCATGGCTGGAGCACACATTTATTTGAGGATCTGGTTTTCAACATGGAGAGCCTGAGCTAAGGGAGAATTTTGTACCAATTAAATGGGCTTCAATGCCACAAAGAAATATAAGACAAGTTGCTGAGTAACTGAACTCTGCAATTTAAATTTGTTAAATGTGAGAAAACACAACACAATTCAGCTAAAGTCAGCAGAATAGTATGCTGGCTTTTCTTTCTTTCTCTCTGTCTTTTTTATAGCATGGGAGATATTTTGTCTACTGAGTCCCAGTTGGTCAGAATCTTAGTTTACAACTAGTTGAGAATATCAAAAACATCAGGTTAAATACAATAGTATGATCATTTCAATGGCCAGCCAGACATGTGTATGACTTTGAATTATCAAAAGCAGCCACCAACCTCAAGAATATATACTATGAAATAATCATTAGTGCCAGTAAAGAACCAAAGAGGACAGACTATTTACCAATAATTCTGGACATCCTACTTAAAATTATCAATTGGCACATATAAATAATTCATCCAATACTTTATAAAAGGAAGGACTGCTGTTTCTACTTCCTGAGCAATTCTATATAATAGAAAACAAGAGAAAAATCAACCTTAGGGCCAACTTTTTCCATGAAGAAGGAAATGCAAATCAAAACAACCCTGAGATTCTGCCTCACACCACTCAGGTAACAGCAGAAACTGGCATGATTGTGGAGAAAGAGGAACACTCCTTCATTGCTGGTGGGATTGCAAGCTGGTACAACCACTCTGGAAATCAGTTTGGCAATTCCTCCGGAAATTGTACATAGTTCTACCGGAGGACACAGCTATACTACTCCTGGGCATATACCCAGAAGATGCTCCAACAAGTAATAAGGACACATGCTCCACCATGTTCATAGCAGCCTTATTTATAATAGCCAGAAACTGGAAACAACCCAGATGTCCCTCAACAGACGAATGGATACAGAAATTGTGGTACATCTACACAATGGAGTACTACTCAGCTGTTAAAAACAATGAATTTATGAAATTCTTGGGGAAATTGTTGGACCTGAAGAATATCATCCTGAGTGAGGTAGCCCAATTACAAAATAACACACATGGTATGCACTCTCTCTGATAAGTAGTTATTAGCCCAGAAGTTCGGAATACACGAAGTACAATCCACAAACCACAAGAAACTCAAGAAGAAGGAAGACCAAAATGTGGATAACTTCATTCCTTATTAAAAGGGGGAACAAAATACTCATGGAAGGAGTTGCAGAGACTAACTATGGAGCAGATACTGAAGGAAGGACAATCCAGAGACTGCTCCACCTGGGAATCCATCCCATATACAGTCACCAAATGCACACACTATTGTGGCTGCCAACAAGTGCTTACTGACAGGAGCCTGATATAGCTGTCTCCTGAGAGGCTCTGACAGTACCCGACTAATACAGAAGTAGAGGTTCACAGCCATCCATTGGACTGAGTACAGGGTCCCCAATGAAGGAGCTAGAGAAAGGACCCAAGGAGCTGAAGGGCTTGCAGCCCCTTAGCACGAACAACAATATGAACTAACTAGTACCCTCAGAGCTCCCAGGGACTAAAACTCTAACCAAAGAGTACACATGGGGGGACTCATGGCTCCAGCAGCATGCGTACAGCAGAGGATGGCCAAGCCAGTCATCAATGGGAGGAGAGGACCTTGGCCCTGTGAAGATTCTATGCCCCAGTGTAAGGGAATGCCAGGGCGAGGAAGTGGGAGAGGGTGGGGTAGTGAGCAGGGGGAAGGGGAGGGAACACGGAATTGTTTTAGTTTTTGTTTTTTGTTTTTTCTTATTTTATTTTCCTTTTCTTTTTTCTTTTGGAAGGGTCCCTGGGAAAGGAGATATTGTAAATAAAGAAAACCTCTAGTAAAAAATAAAGACTGCTATGAACATGGTGGAGCATGTGTCCTTATTACATGATGGAGCATCTTCTGGGTATATGCCCAGGAGTGGTATGGCTGGGTCCTCTGGTAGAACTATGTCCAATTTCCAGAGGAACCGCCACACTGATTTCCAGAGTGGTTGTACCAGTTTGCAATCCCAC
>JADRCD010027857.1:0-12512 GCA_019843815.1 Montemys delectorum
ACACACACACACACACACACACACACACACACACACACACACACACAGGAAAAACTTGTGTTATAAGTCTATACTTCCCTGAGAAGATACTTAATATAATTTAAGAGATTTTTTTTTCCTGATGACTCATTGTCATCATTAAACACAATATGATATTTTCATGTAATGATGGTTTAGCAACTAGAAAGGGAAGTGCAATTTTACTTAGCATTTGAAAGTCCCAAAGAACTGATCATTTTTCTGGGTCGTTTTATTATCGGTTTCCACTCACGTGTCATCTCTTGCAACTCTCAGTGTGATTGATGCTAATCATCTAGGAATAGGAATAGGGGAGCCCCAGGCTCTGTTCTCTTTCTGTTTTGCTGTTTTGAACTTGCTATGTACAGAGAACGAAAGGGATCAGTTATGCCAGAGGTATATCCAGAAAAATGAAACTAAATTTTCACAGGCTGGGAATGGAGTAGATGTCTTCTTGTGCAATGAATAGAAGTGTTAGTCCATACAGCAACTAGGCATATAGCAGCTATGTGGACCATTAGTAGTGATTTGTATACCTTTACTGCTTCTTGGCTGTGCTTCAGAAGGAAGTAGCTGATGGAAAGGAAACTATCTGACCCGTTTCATTACATTACAGATGAGAATCCATGGCCTGTGCCCTCAGGTCAAACTATTCCTCCCAGAATTCCGCTGTACTGTGGATGAAAACTGTCACAGACTAGGCCTCCATACTTTACATTTGGCACGTTAGGATTCTGCAATGTTTTCAAAGAAAAAGAAAATATTGGGTATTATTTGCAAATATTTCTAACACAAATTATATGAAGTTTGCAAAAGTATGTGGAACTTAGCTATAAACAAAAATTAGGACTGACTTTAAAAGACCCATTTGACAGACTGGGGTCCATCAGAAATATGTGTCACACATATTTGAAAGGCAGCCTAGCTTAATAATGAAATAAGCCATTGGATCCAATGAATAAACAGGTTCTCATTGTGAAAGCTAAAACAGTTGTCTTGGTTAAAAATCTGAATCTTCTGACTATATGTTCTGCTACAAAATTCAGCATTATCCCACATCTTTCCATGAGGCATGAAGGAGGCTCTGATGCTTCCAGAGGTCAGCATCATGCATTTCCCAATGTATATACCTATGTATGTATGATCTATGTAATTTATTTCAGGCTTATATATGATGAATGCTGTGATACTAATACTGTTTATACTAATTATGGTTTTTTTTCTGAACATATTTCTTTTCAGGGTACTTTAAGATCATTTATTTGTAATTATACAAGAAAATGCTAAGATACAACAAAAATAAGTGGCTAGTTCAAGATCCCATAACCTTGGTAGAGAAGACCCCATCTAAAACTCGGGTCTGTTGATGCTGATTTGTTTCACATACAATCAATCGCACTACCTCAGAGATCATGATGTATTGCTATTATTTAATGGAAGAATGAGAGTTGTTTCTGTAGGTTTTTAAGTAGTGAAAAACAACTGTGTTCTACTATAAGCCATAACTTGAAGCCAATATTCAATTCCAAAGAAGAATGAGAAGTGAGGAAAAGTAGTAGAATCTAGCATGTGCCCCACACCAAAGGGGACAGATTCCTCAAGGCAACCAGAAGAACTCATCCAGACGTATTAACAACTGGAAGGGACAGCTGCCATGAATATAAAGGCTAGGAGGAGCTTGGCTTGGGTTCAATTAATTGGCTGGCTAATTGGCAGCTAGGAGAACTAGAACAGAATCAAATCAGGTAGACACAATTAGAGCATTTGCCTATGTGGCTGTAGTTTTTACATTCCAAGTATCCTTACACATAGGCATGTGTGGGATAAACAAACAAAAATGATGAAGGACAGAATACAGAAGCCAGAAATCAGAAGCATTCAAGTCAGAGGGATATTAAAGGTCCAGTTGTCCTATTTTCAGGCTAAACATCTTTGATATTGACATGAAGCCCCCTTGGTAGCTTCTCTCCACTTTGAAGCAGTTGACTTTCCTAGAAAATGTATGAATATCTTATAGTTAAATGATTTGTCCAAAACTATACCTACTGGTGGTCTGTAAGCCTTGATATATGGCAGAGATTTGCATAAAACAGTCTCTTCTAGGAAGAATTAAACCTGTAGAAATACATTTAATATCTCTCAAACTGGTCTTGGACAGCTGTTTGACAATAACTCTCTGACCTCCTACAGCCTTTTAAACTAAGTATACATGGATTAGCATGGATCTCTGAGAACATAGTCTGCATATTTCTCCAGCCCAACCTTATCCTCTCCCCTTTGTAATTGTTTCCCAAGTAGACTTATTTCTTTTCAGGTTCTTGTAAGTGTTAATCTCTCTTTTTATTTGTATTTCTATATTTGTTGTTTCTCTAGCCTGTGTCTGGTTGTTTTGTGCAGAATGTCCCCCTTCGCATATGTCTACCGATGCTTCTGGCATCAACATGGAAATAAACTCCTCTGGGATGGTTCCCTTTCCCCTATCGAAGACTAGATTAGGCAGGAGCACTTCAGTATTCTTTTTTCTCATTTTTTTCATTAATTTATTCACTTTACATTCCGATCTATCATAGACCCTGCTCCACCATATCCTCCCAGTCACACCATTGCACAACCGTCCACCATAACTCCCTTCCCCTTCTCATAGAAGTGGAAGTCCCCCTTTTGTACCACCCTGCTCTGGAACATCTAGTCCCAGTAGGACAAAGAACATCATCTCCTATTGAGGCCTAAACAGGCATTCCAGTTAGGGGAAAGAGATCCAAAGGCAAGGAAGAGAGTCAGAGATACTCCAATTGTAAGAGGACCTGCAGGAAGACCAAGCTGTGTCTCTACTATGAATGTTTAGATTGCCTAGGGTCCAGTCCCTGCAAACTCTGTGGTTGGTGGCTCAGTCACTGAAAGTCCCCAAGTATCCAGGTTAGTTGACTCTATTGTAAGTCTTCTTTTCGTGCCCTTGACCACTCTGGCTTGAGCAATTCTATCCCCCATTCTTCTACAAGACTTCCTGAGCTCTTCCTGATATGTGGCTGTGCGGGTCTCTGCATTGGTTTTCCATATCTGCTGAATGAAACCTAAGGAACACTCCTCCATTGCTGGTGGGAATGAAAACTTTTATAACCATTTTGTAAACCAATTAGGCAATTTCTCAGAAAATTGGGAATCATTCTACCCCAAGACCCACCTATACTACTCCCGGGCACACACCCCAAAGATGCTTCAGAATACCATAAGGACACTGGCTCGACTATGTTCATAGCAGCTTTATTCATAACAATCAGAAACTGGAAACAACCTAGGTGTCTGTCAACCAAAGAATGGATAAAGAAAATGTATAATTACACTATGAAATGTTGCTTACCCATTAAAAACTACAACATAGTGAAATTTGCAAACAAATTCGAGGAGCTAAAATATATCATCCTTAGTGAAGTAATCCAGACCCAGAAAGACAAGCATTGTTTATGTTCACATATAAGTGGACATTAGTTATGAAGTACAAGATAAGCATGCTACAATCTACAGATCCAAAGAAACTAAGTAATAAGAAGGGCCCAAGGGATAATGCTTGAATCTCACTCGATATGGGAAATAGTCATTGAAGGTAGATGGAGGCAAGTAACTGGGTATGAGAAGGGGTGAGGAGGGATGCTGGGAGTGAGAAATACTCGAACAGAATGGAAGTTTCACATTTATTCTATTATACTGGCTAAAATTAGAAGTAACTATTACCAGATTAGTGAGTTCCATAAGGGGCTTGACACCTTTATATAAATCTGACTAATGTAATATGTCATTATATGCAGAAAATATTTATTAAATTCAATTAATATCAATACTGATTTGACTTCAGACAACATTCTGGATCATAAAGTACCTATAACAATGTGTATAAGTTTCTGCAATAAAAAACTCCAGGTGCTGTTTAACCTCATTTATT
The DNA here is from genome assembly GCA_019843815.1 of Montemys delectorum. Lineage (NCBI taxonomy): Eukaryota > Metazoa > Chordata > Mammalia > Rodentia > Muridae > Montemys > Montemys delectorum. The sequence goes on from JADRCD010027857.1 coordinate 3,956, forward strand.
CTTTTTCCCATTTCATTCTTTATGTTTCAATTTTCAATGCCACTTTCTCCTCAACCTATAGAATTATAGCTGTTCAGAGAAGTCTCCCCAAGTTATATTGCTCTTTCCAGGAATACTACACACTTTGGGGTCAATTTCATGGCCTGTGCTGTTATGGTATAACTACCACATCAAGAACAAAGTCTACTAAGACAGGCAGATGGCTAAGTGTATAAAAATTCATGCAATATAACCTTGACAACCTGTGTTCAATCGTCAAACCTCATGGTAGAGGGAGAGAATAAATACATTATCCTCTGGCCTCCAGAAAAGGGTGATGACATGTGGGAACTTGTACTGACACACAAATATCTCACACATGTGCATGTATGTACACATACATATATGTACATAAAATATAATCTCTAAAATCCATCAGTGTTCCTTAAATATTAGTAAAATATCCTATATGGAAGATGTTTCAAGCTATTGTGTTGTACAGAAATTCTGATCAATCAAGAAATTACTTTGGAGCTTATAATCTCCAGTAATGGTCAAATATAATCAATCCCAGCCATTTTAGTGCCTTAAAGCCAGAGTAATAAATCTGAGATATTAAAATTTCAGTTAGACTTTGTGTTTAGGAATGCATACTAGTAAAGGCTGGGAGAGGTAGCTGAGGTAGGTATTTTCCAAAGCATACAGCAACACAAAAACAGCTTCTATGGTACCACTGAAATCATAGCCTTGGGTAGGGAAACCGTACAAGAGAACATTCAAGACAGTCACACTGATTTTCTTATGAGGAGAATGGAAGCTTTGCTCACATTAATTTTGCTGGTATTGAATAAAAGTATGTTTCTACTGCACGTGTCCTTTCTCTTTCATTTCATCAAGTATTAAATAAACCTTCCTATGACATTCCTAGTATTGAATGCAAATAACACTTGGGTTGCTATTATTGTTTATAAAACAATTATGCTTCTATAGTAATTAAAACAACCTTATCAGAAATGATTTTATTTCCCTTCATCCTTATTTACCTCCTGAAAAATTGCTTCCCATCAGTGCCTTTGGCCCATTTCTGTTTGTACATGTCACTGTGGTCACTTAATGAAGTTCCTTTTTAATGGGTCAGTCCTCAAGCTGCAGAACAGTTTGTTTTTAACATGGCAGAGTGCATCATGTTTATGTCAATGGTGCTGAAGGTTAATGGTGCTTCAGATAATGAGATTTTTATTAGAAAATACAGCAGCAAACACATGAACGTCTTAAATTAGAGGACATTTCACAAAATTCAGTTGAGCAAAGAACAAGTGTCTATTTTTGCAGAAAAGCTATGACTTAACTTCTGTCCCTTGATTCTATCTTTCCAATGGTTATCACACATATGCAAAAAATTAGAAGCTTTCTGAAGACTGACCTTTCTTTAGCATGGTGGTAGTAAGACTCCCTAAAACTATGTTCAGCTACCAAAATCCACAAATGGACTCTCAAAGATTATATAACAAATAAAGGGAAGTTTATCATATAGGTGAACCTACAATTTTCTAGTGCTGTTCCAGCTTATCTTTAATTTAAAAGTGGCAGGCTTCTCAGAATTAATTTCAATGAAGATAACACTTTCCCCTAGAGACAGACACTCTAAGATTTAACAAGGAAAAATATTGGTGACGTATCCCTGGGGTTTCAGCAAAATAGGAAAAGTCAGAGACTCCTGTTGAGGTGCTCTACTGCCAAATTATGTTCCTTACATCACCCACCTGGGTCTTTGCTGCCAAAGTGTCAGCCTCCTACTCTTTGTTATTAACTTCCAAGTGTTTTATAACAAAGGATGATTTAGACATAGACATAATATCTCTGTAAAATTTAAATCTGCCTGATGCCTAATAAGATTATTTTCTTTATTCTTTGGGAAGAGGTTAATGTAAAGAGGGTATTGAGGCTTGAAATGAAAGAAGAGTTGCAGAGAACAAGTTGTGTTTTTATTGTGAATGCTTAGAGAAAGATAAAGTTGAGTCTTTGGAATGCTATTCCTGCATAATAGAGACAAAAGCACTAACATTTAATAGTACAATTAACATTCTTCACTTTCTCAAGACGATTCTTAGGTCAAATACATTCAGTCTGACAATCTGTCCAGTTGCCAGGAAATTTTTTACTGTCCTTTTACCCAATATGTGAGAAAGGAACTGAATCTTCTGGGGAAAAGATCATAAAAGAAATTATTTTCTGGGGGTCCTTAACTTGTATATTATGTGACTCAACCACAACATGAAAGATTTACACTGACTAGAGCCATGTTTCTGTTTTGATGCCTTATCATCAGCACAGGGAAGAGGTAACTGTTTGATTGTTGATTAGATAAACAAACACAAAAGTCTACATATTATATTGCATAGGGACATCAAAAACTACTAGCTGAAATATTCTATTTGCTGTTAAAGGATTTTATATATGTATATAACTTTCTAGACAGACATATACATAAAAGTGATCTAAATATATATGTGTATTACAAATATCCTCTGCATCAGTGATAATGGAGAGAAAAGGGAGTCTTTAATCATTTTGATATGACATACATTGTTGACAAAAATATATATAATATTAATAGTATGAAAGAGAAAAAAGAGAATGTAGATTACAATTCCAATCAAAGATCTATCCTCCAGCCTTTTGAGCTGAATGATTAGTGGCTGTGAAGAAATAGAGAATGAATATCTATCAAAAAAAAAAAACCTTCCTTATAGTTGAAATTCCAATTAATCAAAATGAGGTACTATCCTGGTAAAATCTAGAGAGTGGTATGGAGACAGAGGCAGGGAGAGAGGCAGAAGGAAGGGTCTGAGAGACAGAGAAGTATTAGTGATTTAAATGTGTCTTAATTATGTAGTTTTAAGGCCAGAGCTCCCATGGAAAGATATGCTACATATTTGATTAGCCATAGCAGGAACAGCCTTTCCTTGTATGGAAAAACAGGAATTTGTAGGGTTTGCTTTACAAGGTTCTCAGAGAAAAGGAAGGGCATAACAGAGTTTGGTTTCTTTAACAGTCCGTATATTGGAGCTGCCTTTATAGGAGTGTCTTGTCAGAATTATGACAAAGCTCCAAATTTTTAGTCTTGAAATAGAGGATAAGAAGCAAATTATAGAGTTTAAGAAAATGTTTTAGATAATTGGTGCAAAAAACTAAACTGTAACACTTATATTTCCCCAAGGACAGGCATAGAAGGTAGCAAGGTAGCAAGATAGGAAGAAACAAGATACAAGTAAAAAACATAAACCCTAGGGTTAAGAATAAAAGTAGAAAGATTGATAGTTGAATTCTTCTAAATTTCTTGAATAAAACTATTGGTAATTGGGGGTGTGTAGGTGTATGTATGCATGTATGCCTCTGTGTGTGTGTGTGTGTGTGTGTGTGTGTGTGTGTGTACTTGTCTGTTTTAGCATATACCATATTATCTTGTTTACCAACTGGTGTAGCAACTCAGTCTGGGACATCCTTTTCCTTTAAGAGGGAAAGACAGCTGTGCAATTGGCAACATGATACATTATGCAAATTTTAGGATGAACTTTGGAAAAGATGATATATGCATATGCATGTAAATGTTGTGACTGTTTTCTATCTTATGTGCTGGCTAACTTATTAGTTAATGACTTATTTAGGGTCTTATTATTGTAAAGAGATACCATGACTAAGGAAGCTCTTATAAAGGCAAACATTTAATTGGGGCTGACTGACAGTTTCAGAGGTTAAGTCCATTATCATCATGGTGGGAAACAAGGCATTCTGTAGGCAGAATTGGTGCCGGAGAAGCCAAGAGTTCTACACCTTGATCTGAAGGCAGACAGAAGGAAAATATCTTCTTCAGGCAGCCAAAAAGTGGCTCTGGATCATACTTGGCAGCCTTAAGCATATATAAGGTACCTCAAAGCCCCACCTCCAGTCATACACTTCCTCTTACAAGGCTGCACTACCTTCAATAAGGCCTCACCTCCTAATAGTGCCATGGGCCAAGCATATTCAAACCACCACAGATGAACTAAGCATTTTCATCTTTGTCTTTCTTTTTTCTCCTTTGACTCCCTGTATCAAATACAACTCTAAACACATTGTCATAACATATACCATTATGAACTGAGTTCTATGACTATCTTAAATGACTCATTGTGCCTATCAGGATTAATTACATACTTTTATGTTTTAATAATATATAGTAAGAAAATACTACAAAATTATTAAGCAAGGTTTTGACTAATGAGTTCATTTGCTATAACATTCTTGTGATCAAAATGCCAAAGACAAATATTGAAACAAATTTAGGAAAGAATAAAAGGAACAGTAAATTGTATAGCAACTTAGCAATATAGATTATTATATGACAAAATGTCAAATAACTGTACAACTAAAAAAGTAAAAGTGAAAAGACAATAATATGTTTGCTCTTTTATGCCTTGAAGGAATTCTTAACAGTACTCTGATGTAGGTCCTTAGGTATGTAACAAAAGTATTGGCTGACTGGAAATTGTTGTCTTAAGGTTGCTAATGTATCTCACCAATGCTCTATTCTGTTACATGTTAAATATCCCTTGTTCTCTATGTGAATCCTCATGTTTTGGTTTTTGATAACATCTCGATCAATAAACTCTAATACTTAAGACCTAAATCAGGGACAAAGAGTCGAGCCAATATCCTCAGGAATCTTATGTTTCAAATGTAAAGCTTGGTGAAATGAACCCAGGAGTGAGAGTAGTGTCAGTATTATGAGATGTCAAAAGAGAAAAGACCCACAGTACAATATGCAAAATAGTGGCTGAGGGACAGGAAACAAGAAAAGGCACAGAATGACACTCTAGCTTCTAGTTCATGAAAAGGGGGCTTAATGTATATAACACATGTGGAGGAAAAAGCATTACCCTTACATAACTAACATTTATTGCTCACAATTGCTATTATTATGATTATTCTGCATTAACTGTGTATAAGAGCCTGTGAACCATTCCATATTTCTACAAGAACTTTGGTCTGATTTAGTAAATTACTTCACTCATTTGAAAAATTGTAGCTTTCAAAATGTGCATTAGTTCTGGTTAGTGGTGGGGGTGGAAGCATATCTATCCTGCATCAGGAAGCTGTGCATTGTTGTGGCACCTACAAAAGTGAATTCCGAACTGATAAACATGCTACACTAAAGAGCTTGGATTTCAATGTTAGTCGTAATTTAGGCAGCCAGTGGTAGCTATAATATTAAGTCAGAAGCATCAATTAAATTGAAGAAAAAGAAAAAGGAGGAGGAGGAGGAGGAGGAGGAGGAGGAGGAGGAGGAGGAGGAGAAGAAGCAGAACACAGGGGATGGATGGGAGAACAGTGTAATATTAAGAATAGACAGAAAATTTCTCCTTCTGGACTGTAAGCCTGGGCACTAAAAAACATGATAACACATAAAGGAATTTTGAACATATAGGTAAGTTTTTATTAAGTGGAAAAAGTCCTAATGTTCAACATGAAATCATCCTTGTAACCAGAAGTTCTCATCAAGCTACAGAATCTTTCCAAGAGTCATTGTAAAGCAAGAAAGGTAGAAAATCCTAAAACTCTGGTATTTTTCCAAGTCTTGGTTATTTTTTAGTAACTGATTCTGAAATTGAATCATGATCATATTTATTTAATGAAACTGCATACTTCTTAAGGTTTGATATCTCAGATACCTATTGTTAATATTGGTAGACTAGCAGTCATATCCCAGTAACAATGCATGGGTTATTGAGACATTTATTCTTAGCCACCTCCAGCCTGATTTTTCAAAGTCCTGTTTGCAGTGTTGGGTGTCTTCTAAGCTCTTACCTCAAGTTCTAGAAGTTAACCAATGATGATAGCAAGAGTCCACAGTGTTGTAGGAGTCTATAATACCTCTGTGACTAATAACTCAAAGGGAGGTTCTTTTGCATGGAGCTAAGGATTTTGTTAGATAGTCCATAATTCTTGGGATGGGTCATTAGCTAAAATGGTGTAACATTATTTATATATGTATTTATGTACACACACATTTAAGAAAATATAAAATATTTCATTTCCCTATGCCCTTTTCAAATACCTCTAGTGTTCTTGAGATGGAGTGGAGTATCTGAGGAAGAGTTTAAGACAGGTGAGGGAGAATGACATAAATCCTATACTCATGTATGAATTCTCAGAAAATAAAAATTAAAATACTGAAATCCATTCTTCTTTAAATTTTATTGACCACTGTTTAGATTTTGTTGAATGTGCTTTCTAACATCACATATGAGCAGACATTAGTCTGGGTAAGTCATACAATATGATTTCCTTGACCAAAGTATTAGTTGAAGCATGAGCCCTTGATCTAATTCTTGCCAGCATGAAAAATAGATAAGATTTCTACAGAAATTAGTGGGAAAAATGTGTTCCTCCCCATAGTCTAATGAGGGGCAGTCTAGATCTCTGAGATCCATTTTACTACTGCGTCATGAGAGAGGCTAAGAGCTAGCACCTAACCACCATATAAAGTATGAAGATGTAGCCAGTACCTCTGGTAGGATAAAGAGATGCAGAGAAAGACTGACTGGGTATCATGATACTTTGTGGTAATGGCACATACTTTTAATCCTAGTACTCAGGAGGCAGAGGCAGGCTAATCTTTGTAGGTGTGAGGCCAACCTGGTCTACAGAGTGAGTTCCATGAAAGTTAGGACTACACACAGAGAAACCCTGTCTCAAAAATAAGTTTTACTACCCCACAAATGAAATTATATCAATTAATTTGATTTGTGTTTTTAATTACTCAAAACATAGGGCTAAGAAGTAATTTAGTTCTGCCTTGCTTTCTTCATTTCTGAAAAAAGAACAAGTTGGGTTTAAGTGTCTGTACCTGCCATTGAAAGGCGACCATTAATTTATAACATCGTAGAATAGGCCAAAAGTAAGTTTGTATAACTCATTGAATACTCACTACTATAAATGTACAAAATAAAACCACAAACATGTTTATAGTATATGCACAATATTGATTTTATAAGCAAATATAACATTCTCTTATCTGAGTCTGAGGCATTTAAATCAGTTCAGATTTAAAAGTTTATCTTAATTCTTTCTGGTGGTCGAAGTACAGGCAGTTGAGGTTAAAGATGACTTCACTAGAAAACTTGTCCAGTGTTATTATTAAATTTAGAAATGGGCATGTTTAGAGGTAAGATGATTAGGTAACAAACACCACAAACTGGCTATATCAGCTTTCTTGTACAGTAAGATCCTTTCATAAGTTAATGAAGGTTGTAGTGGCCAACAATCTTTGCTGTCAAAACTTGCATGCTGCATTTGAAGCTGGATTGTAGCTTGAGAATGGTACAAATGAGATTAAGACATGATTTAAATAATATAAATTATATACTAGGAGACGCATATTGGTTATTTTTGTGTTTCTAAAATACTCTCTTTGTTTTACTAAAGAGCAAACAACTTCCATTTGATATAATCATACCCTGAGGTTCTGAAATGGGCAAATAACTCAAGATTGGTCTGCAGAAGTACAATATTCCCTTAGTCACAGTGACTGGTTTGGGAGTGAGCTCATTATCCAACTGGTTGAATCAAAGATACTTATGAGAATAATTGGAAATAAGGCACTTGTTTTCTGGAATTAATATGTTAGTAGAATGTAATAAGCCTCCTTTAGTATATTTTAAGGATTAGTTTCTAGCATAGGGAAAAAAAAACAACTAAACTGAGAGAGGACAGAGATAATCTAAGGACAGAATTTGAATTCTCTGCTCCACTCCAATAAATTCGTGAAATTTTCATATTCCTGGCTTGATATAGTTACCTTTCTTTACCCCAGTAGAAGCCCTGGCAATGTTGCCTTCTATTTCTCTCACATTGATAAGTGGCACTTTCAATATGTGCTGGCTGGTTTTTATGTCAACTTGACACAGGCTAGAGTTGTTTTGGAAGAGAGAATCTCTGTAGAGAAAATATCTCCACCAGGTTGGCTCACCAACAACTCCATAATGTTATTTTCTTAGTTAGAGGTTGATGTGAGAGGGCGCAGCTCACTGTGGATGTTGCCACCCCTGCGCTGCTGGCCCTGGGTCAGATAAGAAACCTGGCTGAGCAAACCATGAGGAGCAAGTCAGTAAGCAGCACCCCTCCATGGTCTCTGCATCATCTTCTGCTTCCAGGTTCCTGCCTTGAGGGCCTACCCTGACTTCTGCCAATGACAAAGTATGCTATGAGAGTTATAAACTGAAAGAAAGCCTTTCTTCCCCAAGTTGTTTAGTCATGGCATTTTATCACACCAAGAGAAACCCGACAACATGGGATGTATGAATCTCTACCCATCTGAAACCTGTATATAAATTGTTAACGTTATCTTGGTCCCTGTAATGGACAGTGAACATATTTTAGGTTGGATAAATTCATAACTCAAGAACCCTACCAGTTTCTAAAATAAGAGTTCAGTGACCCAATCAAATAGATATAAAATCACCTAGAATTTTACCAGGGTTGGTGCCATGTCAATATATGTATTTACAAGCTGAAGATATGGGTAAATAGAGGAAAC
>JADRCD010027879.1:0-10139 GCA_019843815.1 Montemys delectorum
TATGTTTTTAAATTGAAATATCATCATGCCAATTGGTTTTCTCCTCCCTGGGGAAGATGATCCCTCCTGTTCCCAGCTGTTCTCAGTTGTCAGAGTTCGGTGCATTGAGTTGAGGCTGTCTGGGCTTTTTCACCATCCATTTAGGCATGTTAGCTGGTATCCTCCTCTTTCAGCTCATATTTGACTAGTCATGTTGAAAGTTTATGGGCGTGGTTGATGATATTACTAAGCTATGCAATTTCACACCGAACTTCCTGATCCTCTGGCTCCTACAGTCTTTCTACCCCTCTTTCTCAATGATCCTTGAGTCTTTGGTGTCTGAATGCTTTCTGGTGTCTGGAGTGGTATTCTTCTGTTGCAAAAAAGACATTCCTTAATAAAGGGTGAGAACTACCCTTATCTGTGCATATATGAACAAAAGTTTATAGATTGTTTTAGGTATTATGCTGGATTACTTCAAGAGACATCCGTGAAAACATACATACAAGTAACGTTTATAAAACTAACCAGGGGATTCCCTGAGCACTGGGAAAAGTTAGGGGAAGGACTGAAGGAGCTGAAGGGACCTTATCTGGCATAAACAGGAAAGGAGGCCCTTGGTCCTATTAAGTGTAGGGAAATGCTAGGGCAAGGACGCTGGAACGGGGGGGCGGGGTATACCCTCATAGAAGCAGGGGAAGGGGGGATGAGATAGAGGTTTTCAGGGGGGAAACCAGGAAAGGAGATACCATTTCAAATGTAAATAAAGAAAATATACAATTTTAAAAAGGAGTTCTTTGTAGTGTTAAATTTTAATTAATTTAGGTTCCAGAACAGTTTGAGGTTTATGGCCTGTTGATTTCAACAGAAAATATAGTATTTTACTATATGAGAAATGAATTTAATTGTTTCAAGTATTAGTAGGCTTTTATAGAGACATGGGTAAACAAAATTTGTCTTTGCATTTCACTTGTGGTTTTCTTTATTCTGCATGAACACATATTTAAACATCTTGTCTGAAAGTGCTAGATATGTAACACTCAGCAAACTATCCTATTGTGAAAAAAATGTAATTTCTCCATCTAAAATTACATATGGTTTCACATAATGTTCTTTTTCTCTTTTTTCCTTAATGCTGCAAAGAGTTTTCCTCCCTCAAAAGGTTTTTAATTAGACATTTATCTAAGACAAGATAAGCATAATTTTATACATCCATTAGCTAATATGCATTTAGAAATCTGTGATTAACAGCTTGAAAGTGTGCCAGTTCTCTATGCTTCAATTAAATATTCACAAATAAATGTGCAATAGCCATCTTTAATTTTGATAACTCTTCCCTGGAGTTAAATTGCTCCCACCTACTGAAACTAAAAATAGATGAGATTTTTTTTTTTGTTATTGTTGTTCTTTTTATTGAAGATGGCAATCACTCTTATTAGAATTTTGTTTTTTTTTTTAAAAGTCCAAGTATAGCTATCATTATCTTTACTATAGTTTATGAAATGAAACTCTGGTTAATTTTAGGCTAACATCAGTGTATTTCCTGTGTTTAAGATGATTTTTAACAGAATTGGAAAACCTGCACAGTTTTTTTTATAATAAATTATTTTATGTACATTAGTATTTAACTTATACATGTGTCTGTTGACTTCCCCAGGATCAGAGTTACAGGCAGTTGTGCGCTGCCATGTGAGTGCTGGGAATTGAAACCAGGTCCTCTGGAAAAGAAGCCAGTGCTCTTAACTGCTGGGCTATCTCTCCAGCTCCAAAAAACAAATCACTAAAAAAACAGATGTGACAGCACTAACTCTCAAAACTCACATGAATTATCTAATAATAATGATCAGAAAAACAGAATGGAGCCCAACAATTCAATACTGGATAGAGACTGGTTTGAAGAAAAATGTCTTGAAATTACCTATACCTTCACCTCCACATTTCAATAAAAGATCAAGTTAATTGTAATGCTTATTTCCATACTTACCCAGTGGCTACTGGTGTTAATTATAACTAGAGGCATAGAACCTTTATAGCCCCATTTCTGCATTTTTATTAGATATTTCCTTTATTTACATTTCAAATGTTATCCATTCCCCCCTCAGGCTGCTCACCCACCCACCCACTCCTGTTTCCTGGCCCTGACATTCCCCTAAACTGGGGCATTGAGCCTTCACAGGACCAAGGGCTATTCCTCCCATTGATGACCGACTAGGCCATCCTCTGCTATACATATGCTGCTGGAATCATTAGTCCCACCATGTGTATTTTTGGTTGTTGTTTTAGTCCCTGGGAGCTCTAGGGGTACTGGTTAGTTTACATTGTAGTTCCTCCTATGGAGCTGCAAACCCTTTCAACTCCTTGGGTCCTTTCTCTAGCTTAGTCCAAAGGTTGGCTGAGAGCATCCACCTCACTATTTTCCAGGTACTGGTAGAACCTCTAAGGAGACAGCTATAACAGGCTACTGACAGCAAACATTTGTTGGAGCCACAATAGTCTCTGGGTTTGGTGATTGTATATGGGTTGGATTCCCAGGTCCCACAGTGTCTGGATGGTCATTCCTTCAGACTCTGATCCATATTTTGTCTCTGTAACTACTTCCATGGGTATTTTGTTCTCCTTTCTAAGAAGGACCGAAGTATCAACACCTTGGTCTTCCTTGTTCATGAATTTCATGTGGTTTGTGAATTGTATCTTGGGTATTCTGAGCTTCTGGGCTAATATTCACTTATCAGTGAGTGCATACCATGTGAGTTCTGGTGATTTGGTTACCTCACTCAGGATGGTATTTTCTAGTTCCATTTCATTTGTCTACAAATTTCATGAATTCATTGTTTTTAATAGCTGAGTAGTACTCAATTGTGTAAATGTACCACAGTTTCTGTATCCATTCCTCTGTTGAGGGACATCTGGGTTGTTTCCAGTTTCTGGCTATTATAAATATGGCTGCTATGAACATAGTGGAGCATGTGTCCTTATTACATGTTGGAGTATCTTCTGGGTATATACCAAAGAGTGGTGGAGTTGGGTCCTCATATAGTAAGTACTATGTCCAATTTTCTAAGGAACCACCACACTGATTTCCAGGGTGGTTGTACCAGCTTGCAATCCCACCAGCAATACATGAGTGTTCCTCTTTCTCCAGATCCTTGCCAGCATCTGCTCTTATCTGAGTATTTGATCTTAGGTATTCTGACAGGTGTGAGGTGGAATTTCAGGGTTGTTTTGATTTACATTTCCCTGATGTCGAAGGATGCTGAACATTTCTTTAGGTGCTTCTCAGCCATTCCATATTCCTCAGTTGAGAATTCTTTGTTTAGCTCTGTACCCCATTTTTAATAGGGTTATTTGGTTCTCTGGAGTCTAACTTCTTGTGTTCTTTGTATATATTGTATATTAGCCCTCTATCTGATGTAAGGTTGATAAAGTTCTTTCCCAATCTGTTGGTTGAAATTTTGTCTTATTGACAGTGTCTTTTGCCTTACAGAAGATTTGCAATTTTATGAAGTTCCATTTGTCAATTCTTGATCTTAGAGCAGAAGCTATTGGCGTTCTCTTCAGGAAATTTTCCCCTGTGCCCATGTGCTCGAGGAACTTTCCCACTTTCTTTTCTATGAGTTTCAGTGTATCTGGTTTTATGTGGAGGTCCTTGATCCACTTGGACTTGAGCTTTGTACAAGGAGATAGGAATGGATCAATTTGCGTTCTTCTACATGCTAACCACCAGTTGAGCCAGCACCATTTGTTGAAAATGCTATCTTTTTTTTCCACTAGATGGTTTTAGCTCCTTTGTCAAAGATCAAGTGACCATAGGTATATGGGTTCATTTCTGGGTCTGCAATTATATTAAATTGATCTACCTGCCTGTCACTGCACAAATACCTTCTGTTTCTATTTTGTGGAATAGTTTGAAGAGTATTGATATTAAGTCTACTTTGAAGGTCTGATAGAAAACTGCACTAAACCCATCTGGTCCAGGGCATTTTTTGGCTGGGAGACATTTAATGATTGCTTCTAATTCTTTAGGGGTTATGGAACTGTTTAGATGGCTTATCTGATCCTGATTTAACTTAAATACCTGGTATTTGTCTAGAAAATTGTCCATTTCATCCAGATTTTCCAGTTTTGTAGTAGGATCTGATGATTTTTTTGAATTTACACAGTTTCTGTTGTTATGTCTCCCTTTTCATTTCTGACTTTATTAATTTAGATACTTCTTCTGGGCCCTCTGGTTAATCTGGCTAAGAGTTAATCTATCTTGTTGGTTTTCTCAGTTGATTTTAGACCTGAGTTTGATTATTTCCTGATGTCTACTCCTTGTGAGGTTATTTCTTTCTTTGTGTTATACATCTTAAAGATGCGTTGTAAAGTGCTAGTATATACTGTCTCCAGTTTCTTTTTGTAGTCACTCAGAGTTATGAGTTTTTCTCTTACCCTGCTTTCATTGTGTCTCATAATGTTGGTATGTTGTGCCTTCATTTTTATTAAATTCTAAAAAGTTTTTAATTTCTTTCTTTAATTCTCCCTTGACCAAGTTATTATTGAGTAGACCATTGTGCAGCTCTCATGTGTATGTGGGCTTTTTGTTGCTTTTGTTGTAATTGAAGACCAGCCTTAGTCCGGGGTGTTCTGATAGGATGCATGGGATTATTTTAATTGTCTTGTATCTGTTGAGGTCTGTTTTGTGATCAGTTTTATGGTCAGATTTGGAGAGGTACCATGAGGTTCTGTGAAGAAGGTATTTTCTTTTCTTTTAGGATGAAATGTTATATAGATATCTGTTAAATCCATTTAGTTTATAACTTCTGTTAGTTTCACTGTGTCTCTGTTTAGTTTCTGTTTCCATGATCTGTCCATTGCAGGATATATGGCATTGATTATCCCACTATTATTGTGTGTGGTACAATGTATGCTTTGAGTTTTAGTAAAGTTTCTTTTATGACTGGTGGTGCCTTTGCTTTTGGAACATAAATGCTCAGAATTGAGAGTTCATTTGGGTAGATTTTTCCTTTGACGAGTATGAAGTGTCCTTTATCTTTTTTGATAACTTTTGTTTGAAAGTTGATTTTATTCAGTATTATAATGGCAACTTCAGCCTACTTCTTGGAACCACTTGCTTGGAAATATTTTTTCTAGCCTTTTACTGTGAAGTAGTGTCTGTCTTTGTCACTGAGGTATGCTTCCTGTATGCAGCAAAATGCTGGGTCCTGTTTACATATCTAGTCTGTTAATCTATGTCTTTTTATCAGAGTATTGAGTTTAGTTATTTGAAGAGATATTAGGGAAAGTGATTTTTGCTTCCTGTTATTTTTGTTATTAGAGGTGGAATTATTTTTGTGTTGCTATCGTCTTTTGGGTTTGTTGAAAGATTACTTTCTTGCTTTTGCTAGTGTGTAGTTTCCCTCCTTGTGTTGGTGTTTTCCTTTGGAGAGCTGGATTTGTGGAAAGATATTGTGTAAATTTGTTTTGTATTAGTCTGGTTTTATTATTCTTACAAAGGAACAAGAGAAAAAGATCAAAGACTAAATAATTTTTCTGGACTCACAGTTTCAGAAGATTTAGTCCATAGTTGTATGACTCCCTCCCAGAACATCTATTGATGCATACCATCATGATAGACATGGCTCAGTAGAGCAGTACTGATCATATAATTTCACTCAGTTAGCAGAGAGGACATGGAGAAATTACAGCCTATAAGGACTTGTGTCTAATTTTCTAATTCTTCTCTTATTTTATACTGACATAAATTTACAATACAATCAAACGACTCATCCATTAATTAGGTCAGAGCCCTCATCGTTTAATCATAGTGATTATCATCTGCAGAACAAGCCTAGAAAAACATATGCCTTTTGATGTGATACCTAGTATCCAATGAGTACTTTCATCCTGCATATTCTCCCAACACACAGAATCACAAGTATTTCATTTTTGAGATCAGAAATTCAATTTCTTGGAGTCATATCCTTTAAGTCTCTAATTTTAAATATCCTGCCCTATTCTTCATCCAACCCCTGGCCTGGAAAGCAATGGACTGTTTCAGTTGCCAAGTCAACATCTACATGTTCTGTCTTTTGTTTTTCATTCATTACATTAAAGGGCTGCATAACCTTAAAACTCCTTAGTAACAACTTTTCTCAATTCATATAACTTATAGATTTTTTGTGTCATAACTGAAAACTAATGGATATGCAAAGATAATAAATCTTTTGAATGAATTTTCCATAGCTTAAATGTAGGAAATCCTTATCAGGTTGCCTGTGTTAGTCTTATCAACTGGACCCAACATAGAATCATTTGAGACAATTCTCAATTGAGATGTTGCATAGATTAGTTTAGTGTGTGGAGGTCTTTGTGAAAGTAGTGTCTTGTGTACTAATATTAGGAAGGCCCACGTCACTATGGATGGTACCATCTTTAGGCAAGGCATAAAGCATCAATTCTCCATGGTTTCTGCTTTAAGCATGCCAGGAACCTTCCTGGCATCATAAGTACTGAGGTGGTATGCAGAGGTAGAGGTAGGACAAAGATTGATAACTCTCTCTTACAGTTTTAAGGGCCAGAAGCTTATGGCTTCTAGAAAATTAACAGATTCTGACTGTTTTGGTTTATTTTCTCCGTAGCATTCTTTTACTATTTTGTGCTAATTAACACTGGTTTCTTTATTCTGCAGCTTAAGGACATCTTACTGGCTAGGTAAGATGTCTTGAATCCATTAACTCTATATGGACCATAGAGGAAAAAAGAAGAAAAAGAGAATTCATTTACACAGACAACATGCACTAACATACACACACTCTAGTCAGGTCCTACCACTTGTCTCATTAACTCCACAAGTGTTCATGTATACTTACATATTATATACAAACATACTTACATATATATGTGTATAGACAGAAATATACATTTGGATGGATGGGGCAACCCCCCCCCCCACCGGCAAGCTACCACTTTATTTGTTCTTTCTGGCCTTTTTACACCTTCTTAGACAAACGTTCTTTAGAAAATTACCTCATAGATAAAATATTACATAAAAAGGGAGTTACAGAAGGATGTTGATATTAAGCTCAGAGCAGTGTTTCATTTTATAATCTCATCATAAGTTCAAAGCAACAGTTTCACATGACCTAGATTTATCACATTACACACTTGTAGCTTTATTCATCCTTAGATTTGACTTAGAATGAATGCTATTCCTTGATCACAAGTTTAACCCTAGCCTGTTTCTATTTTTAGTGTAATCATAAAACCTCATTTAATTCCTTATTATATGGATTTTACTATGAGAAATGGGTGCATTCTATTCTTGATTCCAACTTTATTATATCTTTCTGGCAAAACAACTAAAACTATCTACTAAAACTTTCTTTCTGAAATTATTTGAATCAAATCAGCAATTCTATAAAATCACTAATGCATCTAAACATGATTAATTTATGAAAGTTCATCTTTATGTTGATCTGCAAGAAATCTGCCCAATAGTGTAGGCTAATGTTCAATAATCATTATACTATGTAATATTGACAGGAAAGTCATATCAGTAGTAAGAAGTAATCCTGGGGCAAAAATCTCTGAATGCTCTGCCATTCAGAGCTTACCTATAGCAGCCATGCAAAGTAGTGGACCATCTCCAGAAATCTTATTTGTCTTTAGCCTTTCTTAGATGGCTGCTGACACAGCTCTGCATCACTTTCCTGTTGCTGTGATAAAATACCAGAAACAATTTATAGAAGAGTTTATTTGAACTTAGAGTTCCAGAGAGATGAGTCCACCATGGAGGGGAAGCTTAGCAACAAGTGGCAGGCATGGTAGTGGGAGCAAGAAGCAGATCATATCAATCACAAGCTAAAGTGGAGACAGAAAACTGGAAAGAAGAGGAGGCTACATACTCTTGAGACCTGCTCCAGAAGACAGAATCTTCCAGGAAAGTTGCACCTCTTAAACCTCCTCTAATAGGTCTACCAACTGGAAACCAAGTATTTTGATGCCTGAACCTAAGAGAAACATTTCACATTCAAAATAACACAAAGTCTACACTTAGGTTCTTTCCTCTGTCTGTTAGTGATAGACTGTGTCCTGGAAAGTATTTAAGTAAATCCTTTCCTTCTCTAAATTAATTTTGATCAGTGAATTTTCTCAAAACAAAAAGGATGCTAGAACACAAAGAGTATTTAACATTAGAACAATGTGGTGGTTTGAGTGAAATTGGGTGAATAGGCTCAGAGGGACTGGCACCATGGTGGAGTAGATGTGGCACTGGTGAAAGTAATGTGTCACTGATGGTGGGCTTTCTGAAATCACTTTTAAAAAACTAATAAAAGTATCAGGATCAGACCTGGTTATAGGAATTTTAATTACTAGATCATCAACTAGTTTAATAAATGCTCATTTTCATATATAAACCAAATTAACTAACATATAAAACTTAACATGTTATTCTGTTTTGAGGGTAAGGGTGCGTAAGAAAGTATTTGGCATCAATATGGAATAGAGCTTTTATGAAGGAATTGAAACTAAACTCTCCAATAGAACTATAGTATTTTTGCTTCACCTTTAACATAAAATAAGACCTTTATTGTAAAGCTAGTTTAAGAGGAAGTGTCAAGAACATCCGGCTATTATATATAGATTCCTTTTTGAAACTGAAACTACTACAAAGGCACTTAAGATTAAACTTTCAATTCATGGGTGGAAGTAAAGAGAAGTGGCAAGGTAATAAAGTAGTTGTAGAAAACATATTGCTTAACATTTTGTTTGAGAGCATTCAAAATGAGCCATAATGTTTTGATTTTTCCTTTTAAATGGAAAGAGCTCTTCTTGAACTTTTGACATATGAACATCCACTGTGTTCAATAGATTTCTAGAGTCTTGTTCATGGTCAGCCGACACCTAATAAAAATAAATTGAAGTAAATTGAAACATAAATCTGTGGTTTTTGGACTTGTATACTTACAGCAACTATTTTGACTTGGATTAAACTTGTATTGTTTCCTACAAAAATGTATTATAACACATAAATAACTTATGGTGTATAGCTTTATTGTTTTTTACTATTTTGACAGTAGATTACCTCTTGTAAGAATTTCAGATTAATATTTAAAGTATGATTTTAAAACAATAAGATATTTATAGTACTAATATTAGTTTATAATCTTGTGGATTGATTTGTTTGTATTTCATAATAGAACATATGTAGCTATATCAGTCAATGACAGACATAAAACTCTTGGGAAAATTAAAGTTTTATAATATAGCGTAAATAATATTTATTTTATATTTAATCATTATTAAGCTACTGTTTATATAGAGAGCATAAAATAAAGCATAGCCTGAAATATATTTAACATTGTTAAGATATCAATAGAATATAAAGGTATTCCAAAGATCTTTTGCTCTATTGATGATATCCAGAAATAACTCAAACATATTATTAATTCAAATGATTTGTCAAGATGTTTCTGACTGAACGTACAATATTCCTTTGAGTAAAATAAGGTTTGTTTCTAACCTTAGGCTAAACATTTGAATAATTTGATTTTTTTTTTTTTCTTTCTTTCTGGGAGACTTAAAATTATCCTGATTGTGAAATTGACTACCTTGTTTGTTAAAATGTTGATCCCCTCCTCTCTCCTTCACATTCCATCAATTACCATTCAGGTCTATTTTCTTCTCTTTCCATTTTACTCCCTCTGGTACTACCTCTGTGAAGACCCTTAGCAGGGCGTCTTTGATGGATTGCTAAAATCTCCTAACTAGTTTTCCTAACTTCATTATTCCCCTTATTTTTGACCAGTACATCTCCATAACACATTTGGATACATTATGTTCTGCTAAATTCTTCAACAGACTGTAGTTGTCTCCCAAACAGATCTAGAATTCCTCAATTTCTTATTTAAAGTTGCAAATCCTGATTAAAATCTTTTAAATTATTCTCCTCCTCATCCTGTTTTTCAGCTGCTATTCTACCTGCAAGTAACCATGGAAACTAAAATAAAGCTACGAAGGTTTTCCTGTATGCACGGCAAAATAAGGAACTTTCCTAAGATACTTCTCAGAAAAATTGGTAAGTGTTAGGAACGGCCGCTTTGATCTCGTCAGAAAGCACCACACTTTGGATCGAAACAGTTCCATGTAAACAGGTTTAATTAAGAGAAGGAGAGGGG